>RJWM01016596.1:0-18098 GCA_004363535.1 Dasyprocta punctata
CGGGGATTGAACTCACAACCTCGCGCCTGCCAGGGCAGGCGCTTAAGGCACTGAGCCAAAGCCCCGGCCCTGGTTTTTTGAGGCAGGGTCGCACTATGTAGCTCAGGCCGGCCTTGCGCTCGCGTTGTAGCCCAAGCCGGCCTCGAACTCACAACGCTCCGCCTACCTCAGCCTCCCGAGTGCTGGGATTAAAGGCGTGTGCCACCACGCCCGGCTTTCATCCCATTTCTTTGTATCTCACTTTTTGTATCTTTTGGAATGGAAATGTCTATCTTGCACCACTGAGTGCTGAAAGTATTTAACTTTCTTTTCATTTCTACAGGGGCTTACAGCTAAGAGTTTACCTTAAATCACCGATCAGACTTGGGTCTTAGACTTTTCAGCAATGCTGAATCTGTTAGCAACTTTGGCAACTCTTGGAAATGGAATAAGTGCCTTTTCCATATAGGGATGTGCACAAGCTTTTGTGGGGCCAGGGGCAGGTGTATGTCTAGATATCCTCTCAAAGCCATATGTGGTCATAGGGCATTTTTTCAGGTATCTTATCTAGAGCATGTGATTGACTCATAGTGCAATGTTGTGATTAATGTTGCTTGGATTAAGGGTGTAAGTGCTACACTTGCCCTAGTGTTGGTAGCCTACATAAAATGTAAGGAACAGAGAGAGAGAGAGACTTGTTCTCACTTTCGCTCTCCCCCTTCTTCTTGCCTTTGCTGTCTTCTGTCACCATGGACTGTTTCTGTTCTGGAATTCTTCTCTGCCAGGCCACCCTGCCTTGGACCCAGCTAACTATGGACTGAGCCCTCCATATACTGTGAGTTAAATAAACCTCTTCCCCTTGAACCTTACATTTTGTCTCAGCAATAGGAGAAATGTAACTCAGAGAGTTGTACAACAAATCTCCAGCATTTATTACTTTGCATAATTGAAATTTCATACCCTTTGGTTAGTAATTCTCCTTTTCCCTTTTCCTGTAACCTTTGGGAATCACAATTCTGTGAATATTCTTTGCTTCTGTGAGTTTTACTATTTTTTACACATCAATAAATATAGTTGTGTAGTATTTATTATTCTGTAATTGACTTTTTTCATTTAGCATAATTCCTCCGCATCCATCCATGTTGCCACATATAGCAAGATTTCATTTAAAGGCTGATTAATATTCCATTATATGTATATGCTACATTAAAAATCCATTTAGTCATCAATAGACATTTTGGTTTTCCCTACATTATGAGTTCTGTGAATAGTACTACAATAAATATTGAAGTGCTAATGTCTTTTTGAGACTCTGATTTCAATTCTTTGAACAAATGCTAAGCCAGACTGTGGGACCATATGGTAATTTTATTGATAATTTTTTGAGGAGTCTCTATACTGGCTCCATTATTTATACACCATATTGTAATCCTACCAACAATGTACCAGGTTTACTATTTCTCCACAGCCTAGCCTAAAGTCATGAATTAAAAAAAATAGCCACCCTGATAGTTTGGGTGATATCTCATTATGTTTTTTATTTTTTTATTTTTTTTATTTGTTTTTCTGGTACTGGGGATTGAACTCACAACCTTGCACCCGACAGGCAGGTGCTTTGGCCACTGAGCTAAATCCCCAGCCCCTCATTGTGGTTTTTATTTCCATTGTCTTGATTATTAGTCATTTTGAGCATCGGTTTTTTTTTTTTATTTTTTTATTTTTTTATTTTTTTTTTGGCACTGGGGATTGAACTCACAACCTTGCGCTTGCCAGGGCAGGCGCTTAAGCCGCTGAGACAAACTCCCCAGCCCTGGTTTTTTGAGGCAGGGTCGCACTATGTAGCTCAGGCCGGCCTTGCGCTCGCGTTGTAGCCCAAACCGGCCTCGAACTCACAATGCTCCACCTACCTCAGCCTCCTGAGTGCTGGGATTAAAGGCGTGCGCCACCACGCCCGGCGAGCATCTTTTCATATACCTATTGGCCATTCATTATTCTCTTTGGAGGAAAGTATATGCAAGTAGCCCATTTAAAATTAAGGTTAGTAGGAGGCTTTTTTTTTATTTTTAGGGTCTTTTATATACATAATTTTATTAACCCTTTGTTGTAAATATTATTTCAAAATATTTTCTCCCATTGCTTAGATTGTATTTTTACTATGTATTTTACTATATAGATTGGATTCTTCATTGCCTAGATTTTCATACTGATGTAGTTTTATTTGTCTATGTTTGTTTTTGTTAGAGATTTAGTGTTATATACATGAAATCATTGTTTAGATGGATGTCATAAAATTTTTACCTCATGTTTTTTCTAGGAGTTTTATAATTTCCATGTTTTAAGTCTTTAATTCATTTTTGGTTGCTTCTTTAGAATAATGTAATGTAAAGTTCAAATTTCACTATTTTTCTTAGGAATATTCTAGTTTCCAGCATAATTTATTGAAGAGACTATGTTTCCCCCACTTTGTAGTCTTAGCATCCTTGCTAAAGTTCAGTTGACCATGTGTGTAGATTTTATCTTTGGGTTCCCTTTTTTCTGTCTCATTGCTTTTTATGTCTGTCATTATGCCAGTATCATATTGTTTTAATTACTGTAGCTTTGGAATATATATTGAATTTCAGCTATTCATGATGGATTCGGTGTCTTATTTTTGAAAATTGGTTTGACTATTCAGAATCTTCTATGGTTTTATATGGATTTTAGAATTGTTTTTCTCAGTTTCTGTAAAAAAATGTCACTTGGTTTTAAATAGGGAGTGTACTGAATATTTAGATCACTTTTGGTAGTATGGTCATTTTAAGAATGTTAAGTCACCTAGATTATGAATGTAGGTTATCTTCATTAATGTCATTTTTAGTTTATCTCATCGATGTTTTCTAATTTTTATTTATTTATTTAATTTTATATTTTATTTTATTTTATTTCTTTTTTGCGGCACCGGGGTTTGAACTCACAGCCTCGTGCCTGCCAGACAGGCACTTAAGCCACTGAGCCAAACTCCCAGCCCTAGTTTTTTGAGGCAGGATCGCACTGTGTAGCTCAGGTCGGCCTTGTGCTCGCGTCGTAGCCCAAACCGGCCTCGAACTCACAATGCGCCGCCTACCTCAGCCTCCGGAGTGCTGGAATTAAAGGCGTGCGCCACCACGCCCGGGTATTTTCTAATTTTTAATGTATAAGTTTTGCAGTTTATCCCAAAGTATTTTACCTTTAAATGCTATTATGAATGGGATTGATTTCCTAATTTTATTTTAGATAGTTCATTACTAGTATATAGAAATAAAGCTTATTGTTGTATGTTGACTTATGTCTTGCAACTTTACTGAATTTGTTATTAGGTTTAAGTTTTTTCTTGCATATTTAGGATTTTCTGTGGGTACAATATTATATCATCTTTAAGAGGGATTATTTTATTCTTCTTTTATAATTTAGATGCATTTTTTTCTCACCTCAGTGCTCCAGCTAGAACTTCTAGTAATGTGTTGAGCAGAAAAGGTGAGAGTGGACATTTTATGTTCTTCCTGTTGTTAGTAGAAAGGCTTTTAGATTTTAACTGTTGAATGTAGTATTAAGTATGGAACTTCCACATATGGTCTTTTTTATGCTGAAATATGTTGCCTCTATTTCAAAATCATCAAGATTTTGTATTATGAAAGGGTGTCAAATTCCATCAAATACTTTTTCTATCTATTTGAATGATCATGTGATTTTTTTATCTTTTAATCTGTCAATATGGAATAACACATTAATTGAATTGCAGATTTTGAATCAACAAAGCATAACAGGGATAATTCTCACTTGGTCACGGTGTGTGACTTTTAATATGCAGTGTTTTAGTATTTTCAATAAGATTTCTACATTCATGTTCATCAGAGATATTAACCTTTATTTTTTTTTGTGGTATCTTTATGTATTTTTAATATCACAGTAATGTTGGCCTCTCAAGATGAATTGAAAATATTTCCTCTTCAATTTTTCTGGACAAGTTTGAGAAGATTTAGAATTAACATCTTTAAATTTTGGTAGAATTTACCAGTGAAACCATTTGGTCCTGGACTTTTCTTGGCTAAGAATTTTGTTGTAAACACTTCTCAATTAACAACATTTATATCTATGTCATTAATGAAAGTAATGATATATCCTGAAGCAATAATAAATTTTGTCTTTAAAATTTTTATTATTCCATGTTTGTTATACCTAATAACTTTAGAATTTTAAATATTTAAATTATTAAGTTCATATTCACAATATGAGACTTTATTAAAATAAAATGCACTGAAATGTTTTCTTTCAAATGGAAGGAGAATGTTGCAGATTTATTTACTTTATGAATATTCCTTTAATGTAGCAATTCTGAGAAGTAGATAGAGCAGGCATTATGTTCCTTGACTGACAGATTGTGTGATTTGCCTTAGGTCAGGTGGTTACATAAGATAAGGATTAAAGGATTATAAGGATTATAAACTCTTTTTCTGCTCCAGAGATTTCCAACTAAATCTTATGGACTTGCTTATTATTTTTCATTCTTTCAGTTAAAGTCTATGCCAAAAATGACTACCGATCTACTTACTCATGGCACTGAGCAATGTAGAGAGTTACTTAAATTTTATATTTTTCTGCTTCTTCAGAAAGTCACAAATTGTTTTAAATGAAATATATTTCACTACATGATATGTCTCACACATAAAGCAAGTTTGTCTCAGAAAGTATACATCAAATGCCCAGTATTACAAACAGAATGTATGTGGAAACTTTAACTAGAAAAAAATGCTTCCTATTGTACATATGTTCAATGTCATGTGGGAATATGCTAATGAATAGGGCTATTTTTTAGTAGATGCCTGACCTCTGAATCTCAGAATAATCACCAAGTCTCTGCATCGCTCATGTGTAAGTATCCATATTTAGAAATGAGGGTAAGTGAAAAGAATAACTAATAATAGAAAAATATCTATTGGTTGACTCCAAAAGGTATAGAGAATAAGGAAGACCAACAGCTAAAGGAGGCTAAACATTTATTCACATGCCTAGACCAAAGGAACTTAAGTTGGGGATTGCAGTTTCACCAGTGGCCAACTGCTCAGAGGAAGATCAGGTTGCATCGACAGTGGGAGCTTGTGGAAACAAAAAGAGTTCAGATTTCTGGAAAGAAATCTGAGTCAAAACTAGCTGAATCCTCACAACAAAGCAAGGCATTGTTCTATACTGGATTTGAATGATTCTAAATTTATAGCAGATGCTAAATGTTGTTTATATGCTATAAATATCTTCAGATAATTCAAACATAGCAGATACACGTTCTGATGGCTGTTACTGAATTTTGGTGATTAATCTCATGCAGTTTTGTTACTGGCACTGTAAGTTTCCATACTCTTCCCTTCTTCTGGTTTACTGATGATTTTTAAACCTCTCACTGCTTGTTACAGATTTTAGATTGTAGTCTACATTGTAGATTGTGAGTTTTGCTCTCCTCTGGCAAATAATTGAATCCTTGCATACTCTTCTTTGCTGCTTACAAGGTTGGAATATGGTCTTCACATAACTATAGCTATTTCATTTAATCAAGTTGTGTGGTATTTACATGTCTACTGCTAAGGCATTCATCTTAAAATTACACTTTTTAAGCTTAAATGGTCCCCTTGTCTCTACCAGGAGTATTTATGACTTAAAGTCACTTCTCCTCTAGCAACATACCAAACTATTCAAATAGAATATATGATTTTTGTTACAGTATCATGACAAAGATAAAGATATTGCACTTATTACATGCCAGGTACCATTATATGTACTTGCAAGATATTAACTAATTTCATTTCAACACAACCTTATATCTATTCTCATTATATTTGTTTAACACAAGTGATAATTGAAGTACGTCTAAATTAGTAGTTTTGTGAAGATCCTGTACTTTGTAACTTACAGAGCTAGAATTTCAATCCAGGCATCCTAGCTGCAGATTCTGTACACTGTGATACCTAATATTTTCTAACAGAAAGAAACTTACATGACCAGCACCGAATAATCACAGATTTTATCACTATAGATTCCATATTTCTCCCACTGATATAGAAGAGGGGAAAATAAGTGATAACCCCACCTCATTATGATTTTCACTGGATTTCTTTTCTGTTTGAAAGAGTTGAGTAAGGAATGAATCACACAGTCAAACAACAGCTAAGTTCAACTACGGTATACAAATTTGATTCTGTATATCTGGAGTGTAGAATAAAGATTGGTACTGTGTTGTTAGCTTCTTAATAGGAAGGCTCAGTGATTGCTTTCTCAGAATTCAGTATGTGGCACCTCACACTGCAGGTTCTGCAACCCTATTTAGGCAGGAAAATTAATAAATTGGAAACAATATTTTAAATGAGCAACAACAGAATAAAGGCACATATATGGAGAGATCCTCCTAACAATTACCTCTGAAAGAATTAGAGGCCATGAAAGAGGAAAATAAAAGTTTAGGCTTTTCCTGGGATAAGTGCATTTTGAAATACTAGACCTCAGAGAGAAAGAAAGGAATGAGAAAGCAAAAGTTCAAAACAAGACACTTATCTGGAGATTCTGGAATGCTAAAAGATTTTGAGAGACCTAAGCAATCAAAAAATGCTATTAGACACTAATGCTCTAGCTGGGAGCCAAGATATGTCAGAGGTAAAGTCAGAAAAACCAAAAGTGAAAACACCAGATTAGAGCAATAGTTAAAATCTGGTGTCATTATTGGCTCATCTGCAAGCATCATTTTTCTGCATGTTTTATCATAAAATATTCTGACTTCAGAGTTCATATTTATTAAATGACACGTGTTGGACTAACTAATCTCTAAAGACTCTTCCAATTATATTCTTTTTATGATTCTGATTCATAATTTTACTTAAAACTTGAATGCTTTTGTCTCCATATTTCACAATACTTTCACTATAGAAGCTTTATTTTTGTCAGGCTATACAGCTGAAAAAATTGAGTTATTGCTACAGAGATTGTATCAGCCGGGAATTTTTTCTTAACATTCCAGCACAGAAGCTCAATTAATTTTAGGGGACTTGCCTTTGTGTTTTCCTAAGGGACCTTGAGTTTTGTCACTCTGTCAACCTACAGTTACTGAATTCCTACAATATGTGGGTTAGACATTTGGGAGACTAAAATGAATAAAATAGAGTCATAGTTATAAAGAGAACCACAATATCGTGGAGCAATACAATGGTATGCCATGTGAATGATGCCATGCTAGAGACATGCATATGTTATTATCAGCATAGGGCAAAAGAAGATAGAAGTTCTCGTGGGAAGGGTGAGAATGGAAAATTTAAAAGTAGAGATTTTTACCATGTATGGTTCTAGAAGTTGAGGTGTGTATTTGTGGAAGAATGTGGAATAAAGTGTGCCAACTAAAGAGGGCGATATGAGCAGATGAACAGGGTGAGAAATAGTATTATGGAAAAGTAGACTTGTATTGTTGTTGTCTTCCCTGTATAATATTTTTCTTTCTAATTTTAACCATCTGTTTTTTCCTTACTTCAACAGTGTGGTAGAACTAATGCTTATATTGCACCGACCCCTTGTCAGCAAGGTGTAGGCATATGATTTAGACCCAACTAATCACGATTTATCATTCTCTTGGCCTTAGTGGTTTACCCATGAGATGGCATATGACTCGAGCAAGATCAAATAGATTTTTCCCCTAGAATTTCAGTACAGCAAAGTAACAAGTCTGTCCAAAACTTTGAAGCTTCGTATTTGGGAATAAGATTGGCTTAGTTCAAATATGTTCTATCACTTAGTACCTGTGTTAACTTAAATAAATTGCTCAGCCTTTCTGTCCCATGGCTTCCTCATTTATAAAATGAGGATTACAACAGTACCTATATGCATTTAGAATATTTCTTGGCACATAGTAGTAAGTACTTCTTTAAGGTTTTTGGTATTATTGTGAATAGTATGTGCTGTTGTCATATTTGTTATATACTACTATTTATTATGGAATTCTTACATTGGGTTGATGTACTAGAATAAGGTTTCTTATCACTGGAATTCTTGACAGATTGGAGAAGATAATTCTGCATTGTGGGCAGTTGTTCTGTGCATTGCAGGATATTCACTAGCATTCCTGGCTGCTAGCCATTAGACACCAGTAGCATCACCATAGTGGTAAGAACAAAGAATTATTTCCAGAACTGTTGAAATGTTTCCTGGAGGTCAAAATTGCCTCTGGATGATAACAATTTTGCACATTTTACCTTCTACCTGGAGAAAGATCATTTATTATAGGAAAGAAATGAAATTAGTATATAAACAACAGAGGCAAGAAACGGGGAGATTTAGAAACAGTGAGATGTTAGCCAGTTACATCTTCATTTCTAATCTCTGATTCCTCTAAAATTGTGATACTTACACTTTATACATTGATTTTATTTTTCTATTTAAATATTTCCTTTTTTTTTTTGGTAAATTAGCTTACTTGGGATTCTATCACTTGCAAGTGAATAGTTGCAAAAACATTTTTCAAAAATTAGTCATTGTTCAGTTTAACTTCTTTCCATTAATTGGTTTCAGATTTAGATTGTTCTTACTTTCTAAGACCTTGAGATGCAAAGTTATTTATTTGCAATTGCTCTATTTTTATGTGTCCATTTATAGCTATAAACTTCTGTCATGGTTTGTATCTAGATGTCCCCCCAAAACCTCATGTGTGGCTTTTCAGAGATGGTTGTATGTAGGATGCGTGATACTGGGATCAAGGGTATGATACTGGGATTTAGTCATGGTGTAATACAAGGATCAAGTGTGCTCCACCCCAGGTGAGAGTGTTACCTGCCCTAAGGGTAAGTAGCCTGGATAGGATATAAGGGTCAGAAAGAGGGTCGCTGCTTGTTGCTTGCTGCTTGCTACATCACTGCTGGCTGCCTTCTGCCTGCCTTGCTTTGCCATGGACTGTTTTTCTTCTGTGATGCCCCTCTGCCATGCCACCCTGCTTTGGAGCCAGCTGATTATGGATTGAAATGTTTACAAACTGTGAGCCAAAATAAACCTTTCCTCTTTAACTTTGGGTGTTGGATATTTTGTCTCAGCAATGAAAAAAGTGTCTAAGACAACTTTCCTCTTAGTACTGCTTTCATTGTGCCCCATAGATTTTGTTGCGCTTCCATTTTCATTTGATTTGAGAAACTTTTTGATTTCTTCTCTGATTTATTCTGTAATCCACTGATTATTCAATACTGCATTATGATTACTTCATGCACTTGAATAGTTTCTGTGGCTTCTTTTGCCATTAATTTCGAGTTTTATTCTGATATGATATAATATGATAGTATCCTTGGGATTATGTCAATTCTTTTATTTTTATTTAAGCATGTTTCATGGCCTTCAATACTGTCTATTTTTTAAAAAGTTCTGTGTGCTTTCAAATAGCCCAATTTTCTTGTAAAAGAGCAATGACCTCAGAGAAAGAAAATTATGTTTCTCCAAGATCCATTTAATGATATAAATGTAATCTGAGACTTAATTCTGTGCAGCTGCCATCTAGATGCTTGCTCATCTATTACACTTTCACACTTCTTTATCATTCTAAAATTTTATCCCTTTGCAATGAAAATGGGTATTTTGCTAAGTCGAGTGCTGTATTTCCAGGATCTAGAGCAGTGGCTGGCACATAAGAGGTATTAAATAAACATCAGTGAAAAAACTACAAGTAATTCGATGTTGACAGAGCCAAAAATAGATGTAAATGGGCATGTTGTATATTAGAGAGCCAGTTAAAAACTGTTATAAATGCCCTTAACTGCAATCATAATTTCAAGGTTTGTGAAAAGCACCATAATCGAATCTCCTAGAGCAATAGTACAGGTTATATAGAATTTTTTGTCTCTTTATTGATCATACTTATACTTTGTATAGAATTTGACTGGCAAATTTCTTTCATTGCAATATATTGTACAATAGCAAAGATATATGAAGTGCAATATATAATATAGTTACTATATACCTCTCACTGCTAGGAGCTACTTAAATTTATAAAAGCTGAAACAAAGTATATTTGACATTACTGAATTATCCAAATTATTTTCACTCATTACAATAGCATAGAAATGAGTTTTAAAATAAAAGTAGAATATATATTTTCCTTATGATGACCTGATAGAGAACCAAAAGGGAATTTTTAAAAGGTGAGTGACATAATAAGATTTGAAATTTAGATGTCACATGTAGAATTGTGTGGCGAAAGGACAAGAAGGGAAGGAGACTGCAGACAAGGAGAGTAATTCAAAAGGTTTTAATCTGAGAGAGAAATAAAACAGGCAGAGCTTGCTGAAGAGAAGAGGAAGGGACAGATTAGGGAATTATATACAGTATTTAGAAGAGGCTAACGATTAATTAGGATGGTCTAGGAAAAGAACCAAAAGGAAGCATCTGCTTTCTAGGTTTCAGGCCTATAAAATGCAGAATAATGGTGGCACAAAGTGAAATAGAGAATACAAGAGAAGGGCAGGGTTTATATTTGTTTCTTGATGTTTTGTCATATTTAGTTTTCTTCTCCCTGTTGACTTACTCTGTCAGCTTCCTTTGATTGCCAAGTTTCATTTTAATACTCTGACCTCCTGACTCACTTCCCTGTAGCTATAGCAAACATTGACTGTTCAGTCTTCTTCAAGCTACGTGTAATCATAAATCATTTTGACAACAAACAAAATAAAAGGATAGTTGAATTAAACCAAAAATGGCTATTAAAAAGAACAACATTGAAATGAAACAAGATTGAATTCCAGAGACTTGGTCATTTGTTAACATCATCAACAGTATAGTCAATAAATATTGAGTTCTAACTCAGTGCTAAGCATTATCTTGGGCCCTACAGAAACAAAGATCCAAAGAAGCAGCCTGATAGAGTGAAGAGAGTGCTGATTTTGAAATTAGAACTGGAGATTATTTTTCATTCTACCATCTATTGGGTTTTTGACCTTGGGCAAGTCTTTAGCCCCTTATAACCTTATTCATTTCTGTCTGTAAAACAATGACAGTTGCATAATATAGACATCATTTAGGTGTCATTTTAAGTGAGATAACAAATCTAACTTTGCACAGTAGCTGACATATTGAAACATATAATATACGGTACAAGTGCTGCAAGATAAGTATGATTATTATGTACCACAAACATGTACTAACAAAAAAGAAAAAATGTTAACTGCTATGAAAATAAAGTCATGAAAGTGTTTTCAAGAACCTTACAGTTAGGAATGGGAGCATAGCTCAGTGGTACGGTACTAGCTTAGCATGCATGATGCTCTGGTTTCCATCCCCAGCACTGCAGAGTAATAAGAAGAGGAAGAACTTCTCTACATGAGTCTCCCACATATTTTCTTACTAGCAATTCAAAAAATGGAGTAGCAGTGCATCATATTCTTATTACAGGGTGGGCATAATGATTCAAGATGATAGTATGTCACAGTCTTTTTTTTTTTTTTTTTTTTTTTTTTGGCGGCACCGGAGATTGAACTCACAACCTCGCGCCTACCAGGGCAGGCGCTTAAGGCACTGAGCCAAACTCCCGGCCCAATATGTCACAGTCTTAGAACAGCATTCCTTCAAAGCTCTACATGTAATCAAATATAACATTTAAAGTCTTTTGAGATGTATTGCAATGATCTTAAGAAATTAGAAAAACTGCAGCAAACTCCTTTAGTGTAGGAAAACAAATGTGGATACAAATAAGAGGTGAAAGTATGTTAATAGACTTTAATGTAGCACCCAGTGTATGATGAAATTTGGATAGGGGGAGTTTTAAAAAGGAGAAACACATTATGTAATGAAAACTCAGTGTAATGATAGATTTTACCATATTAGAATATAATGAACAGTGAACTTCCTTGTGTTTTTAATGAAGCTAGCAATTGAGTATTTCATCAAATTTCACTAGACTCCATTGCAGGCCATTTTATAGTAGGTCTGTCAGGATCTTTTCTGATTTCAAAATTGTGTCAGATATGGTAAAAAAGAAAGTTTCACTGCATTACTATACTCTTATCATTTAATTTGCTTTATTACTTGGTCACTGATCAATAAACCAATATTCTTCCTCATTTCAATATTGTTATTGTCGTAAATAAGCAACAACACTGAAAAAGAAAAATGTTCATGTAAAATATCCAATGTTGTCACAAAATCAGAGGGACTAAATTTTGAATCAAGCATATGCTTTAAGAAAGTTTTAAATTAAAGAAGTAAGAAACATTTTCAGCTTAGATTTTTAAAACTCAGTGAGTGGGATTTTGCAAAGTCCAAATTTATGTATTCAATGCAAACCTGGGTAAACTCTGCAGAATAAAAAATGTCACTAAAACAGATGGAAATGACTTCTGTGTGGATTTGCCCAAGTGATGCTTTTCAACATTCAGTAATAGATTCTTTGATCATCCACGTGGAAGACCAGCATTTGGCAATGTTATCCAGTTGAAAAATGTTTCCTTTGTTGTCTACTATTCCTGACTTTGTACCCTTTTCCACTTCCAACTGCTTTTCCGTTTATTGGTAGATAGCAGTTCTGACTCTAATGCTGTCCCAAAATCTTCTCAGTTGAAGCTATATCTCATAAGAACAATATGTCATTTTGTCTAGGGTATTTGTGTTCATAGGTAAAAACCTCAAGAGACTATAGCACAGAAAACACAAATGTACACTTAGTTTGGGTATTGCAAAATCTCAGCAGACATTGGACATATATATATTTCCAGGAAATTCAAGTGTCCGGTCATGCTGAGAAGTAGCATTATCGTTCTTCACATTCTTTCCCCATAATCAGTCAAGGTACAGTCTCAGTTACTTCTCTGCCCCATTTAGAAATTCTTTCTTTAGTGGCCCCTAAATTGGATATTTCCTGCTTGAAATGGAAATGAAAGGAAGGGAGAGACATGGCATTTGTATGATAGGTGAGTGAGTGAACTTCCAAGCAGATGATTCCATTATTTTTGAAACTACAACGAAATTTCTAAGTAGATGAAGAAATGGACTTGTTGATGTTATTGACACTCTTAAGAGAACAAGCCAGTGGATTTGATGAATATCTTACATGACAGATCCAATTGATACAGGAAGAAAAACAAAATGTTTAATCTATTTTTTGTGTAATGTGGGGATAAAAGGGGTAAGAGACAGGGGATCAATTGATCAAATGTTTGTCCAATCATCCCTATCTGGGTAAAAATCATGGAGGGAGAAGTTTATCAGAGAAGTTGAGGGAAATAAAAAAGACAGGAGACTTTCCTACCACCTTCCCCTGGGAACTCTGCAAAAAACAGTTATATGACATACCCAGGCCCCTATGTAATTACACAAGCTTTGTGAGTCAGTGATGATCAGTGCTCTCCTCAGCATACCAATTTTTGCTTTCCTCATAGATAGTTTTCACAAGTGGGAGACTTCAACAGCACATGATCAAGAGGAACATTTAAAAAAACTATAACAATTAAAACAGTGTGGTACTTGCATTAAAACAGACATCTAGATGAATGAAATAGAGTAGTACTCAAAACCCTCACATATATGGTCAAATGATTTTTGACAAGATTATTAAGACCATTCAGTAGGTAAACAAAAACTGATATCCACATGCAAAATAGTGTAGTTGAATTCTTCCATTATACACAAAATTAATTCAAAATCATTTTAAAGACTTAAATGTAGGAACTAAAACCTTGAAACTCTAAGGGAAACGAAAACAGGAAGAACTTCATGACATTGGAACTGATAGTGCTTTCTTGAATTATGTGTGCACACACACACACACACACACACACCAGGCAACAACAACAACAAAAAAAAAGAATAAATTGAACTTTGACAAAATAAAAACTTCCATACACCCAAATGACCATCAGTGTAGTGAAAGGTCAACAGTCAGAATAGGAGAGCAGCCAGGCGTGGTGGTGCACGCCTTTAATCCCAGCACTCGGGAAACTCAGGTAGGTGGAGCATTGTGAGTTCGAGGCTGGCTTGGGCTACATAGTGCGACCCTGCCTCAAAAAACTAGGGCTGGGAGTTTGGCTCAGTGGCTTAAGTGCCTGTCTGGCAGGCGTGAGGCTGTGAGTTCAAGCCCCAGTGTCGTGGAAAAAAAAAATGAAACAATAGGAGAGCATACTGTATTTGTTAATCATGTATGTTATAGGTGATTAGTATCCAGAACTTATGTAAAGCAACAACAAAATATAACACAAAGATGAACAAAACAAATAGACATTTCTCCAAAGAAGACATAGAAGGTCAATAAGCACATTAAAAGATGGTTGACATCATTAAGCACTGGGGAAATGTAAGTCAAAGACACAGTAAGATATTATTTTACACCTGCTATGATGGCTATTGTATTTTAAAATGAAAAACCCTGAAAGTAGTAAATGTTAGCAAGGATGTGGAGAAATCAGAAACACTGTGCACTTTTGATTAGAAAAATCATTTAATTACTGTGGAAAAGTCTGATGGATCTTCACAAAGTTAAAAATAAAACTGTCAAATAACCTAGCAATTCTACTTTTTTTAATAAATTAACTTTACTGTTACATTTTATGTATAACTAATTATCATATTCATTATAGGGAATTTGTACCTGTACATGATATATTTTGATTATTTTCCCCTTCCCCAATCGTCCCTTCAACCCCTCTTCTCCTTATTAAAAGAAATTTTGTTTCCATTTTTCTTTCTTTTCCTATTTTTTCTCTTCCTTCCTTTCCACCTCCCCCCCCCGAGCACCCCTTCCCATCTGAACATTTTCTATCTATTTCTTAATATCTATTATATATTTTGGCTCATATTTACATTTCACTTTCTCACACCAGAGAAACAATGTGATATTTACACATATATGTTTGACTTATTTCACTTAAGAGCATAGTCTCAGTGTGCAAATATTTACCTAAAAATGTCTCAAGTTTGTCTTTCTTTATAGCTGAGCAGTACATCATTGTATTAAAAAAAATCTTCTTTACACATTCATGAGTTGATGCGCATTTGGGCTATTTCCAAGTTTTGGCTATTACAAACTGCGCCACTATAAACACGGGGTTGTATATATCACTGTGGTATGATGCTTTAATTGTTTTGGGAAGATAACGAAAACAGGAATAGCTTGGTTGAATGGATTCTCTAGTTTTAGGTTTTAAAGGTGAAGGGGCATGGAGCTTCTGGGTGCAGGGAGGAGTTAAAGGGTGCAGCCCCTCCGTGCACTCAGGTTTCTTGCAGGTGTGGCACCGACTGCAGGGACTCCTACAAGCTTTTCGGAGAACTGCGATAACCACAGAGGCCAAAGATGTTCCTGTCAAGACCTCGCCCAGAAAAGCACCTAAATTTCCTGGCTGTTCCAGCCCAAGCACCCACTCTCCCTGCTGCAGTTACTCATGTACTTAAGGCCCTAACATCTTTCCCAAGGGGTCACTCTATGTCCGTAAGTCGACCCTTCCCCTCACGCCTAATAAACTTCCCCTTTGTGGCAGAGTGTCTTTGTTGTCCTTGCATGGGTTGCAGTTGCACTTATTTTTCAAAAGGAATCTCCACAATAATTTCCATAGTGGTTGCACCAGTCTACACTCCCACTAACAGAGGAGAAAGGATTCCTTTTTTCCGTACAGCCCCACCAGCATTTGTTACTGGTCGATTTCTTGATGGTAGCCATTCTTTCTGGATATAGATGGAATCTCAGTGTTGATTTAATTTGGTTCTCTCAAATGGTCAGTGATGTTGAACATTTCTTCATATATTTATTTGCCTTTTCTACTTCATCAGAGAAATTTCTATGTATTTCAGATGCCCATTTTTGGATTGACACTTTAAATTTGGGGGGTATGATTTTTTATTTTTATTTATTTATTTATTTTTTCATTTTATTGTTTTTCCAGCAGAAACAAAAAAATGTAATTCGAAAAGCAAAATTGGATCCAAATATCAAATAGAAAACATTCTCTTTTTCTTTTTCTCTAACTGTCCCAACTGATTATATATATATATATATATATATATATATATATATATATTTGTTTTGTTTTGTTTTGTTTCAGTTCATCACGCCAGTGCAACAATACGATAGTCACGTATATGTGACTTACTCAGTTCACTGAGAAGCATATCCTCAGCATTCATCCATTTGAGAGCGAAAATGTGTAGTTTGCTGTTCTTTATAGCTGAGTAGTATTCCAGTACATAGAAATACCACAACTTTTTTATCCATTCCAAGGGGGGTATGATTTTTTTTTGAGTTTTTGTTTTGTATTGTTTTGCTTTGCTTTGCTTGTTTGGCTTGGTTTGGTTTGGTTTGGTTTGGTTTGTTTTGATTTTGGAGACAGGATCTCACTATGTAGTGAAGGCTGGCCTTGAACTTACCACATAGCCCAGGCTGGCCTCAAATTCATGGTGATCCTCATGCCTCAGCCTCCTGAGCGCTAGCATTATAGGCATGCATCACCATTCCTGACTGGGTTGAGTTCTTTATGTATTCTACATAGTAATCCTTTGTGTGAGGAATGGCTGGCAAAGTTTTTTTCTCACTCAAAAGCTTGTTTCTTCACTCTGTTGGTGGTTTCTCTTGTTCTGAAAAGACTTCTTAATGAGATGGGATCTCAGGTGTTGATTCTTTTTGATAATTCCTCTGTGATGGTGATTTTCTTAGGAAGTCGTTGCCTACAACAATGTCTTCAAGGGTTCTACCTATTCTATCTTCGACCAGATTTAGAGTTTCTGTTTTGATATTTAGATCTTTGATCCATTTAGATTTTACTTGAGTGCATGATAGAGGATATGGATTCAGTGTTAATCTTTGGCATATAAAAGGCCAGTTTTTCTAGCATCTTTAATTAAGAGGCTATCTTACTTCCACTGAAAATGTTCGGCACCTTGTCAAAGATAAGGTGACTGAATATGTCTGGAATTGTTTCTGTATCTTCCATTATGTTCTATTAATCCTTGGATCAGATTTTTGACCTGTACCATAAAGATTTTATCACAGTAGCTTTGTAGTACAGTTTTAAGTCAGGGATTGTGATGCCCTGTGCCTTGTCCTTGTTGCCCAGAATTGCTTTTGCTATTCTAGATCTCTTCTGTTTCTAAATTAATTGTAGGATTGCTTTCTCTAGTTCTGTGAGATATGCTGATGTTATTGCGATTAGGATTGCATTAAATCTGTGTAACAATTTTGGAAGTATGTTCATTTTCATTTATATTGATTCTTCCTACCCAACAGCAAGGGATGTATTCCTATTTTCTGATATCCTCTCCAATCTCCTTTTTCAGAGTACTGTAGTTTTCAATGTAGAGTTGTTTTACTTCCTTCATTAGATTGATTTCTACATATTTCACTCTTTTTGATGCTATTGTGAAATTCGTTGTCCCTCTTATTTTTCTCTTAGTGAGTTTATAATTTCTGTACAGGAAGGCTGTTGATTTTTGAGTGTTGACTTTGTATCCAGCTATGCTACTGAATGTAGGTATTAAATCTAAAAATTTTGGGTGGAGTTTTTGGGGTCTTCTCAGTAGAGTATCATGTCATCTGCAAATAATAATTTAACTTCTTCCTTTCCTATTCATATTTCTTTTACTTCTTTCTCTTGTCTAGTTGCTCTGAATAATGTTTCCAGATACATATTTAATAGAAATAATTTTTATAGGATTTTATCATGAATGGGTTTTGGACTTGGTCAAATGCTTTCTCTGCATCTATTGAGATGATCATATGCTTTTTGTCCTTGGCTGTATACATATGGTATATTACAGTTACTGACTTTTGTATGTTGAGCCATCCCTGTACCCCTGGGATGAATTCTACATGGTCATGGTGTATAATCTTCTTGATGATTTGTTGCATTCTGTTTGCCAGTATCAAATTGAGGATTTTTGCCTCTATATCCATTTGGGAGATTGGCCTGTAGTTCTCTTTTATCACTTGATCCTTCTCTGGATTTTTCTCAGAGTAATACTTGCTTTCAGGAGTGAATATGGAAGTATTGCTTCTCCTTCAAATTCATTAAAGAGTTTGAGAAATAGTGGCATTAGGTCTTTTCTAAATTTCTTGTAGAATTTGGAAATGAATCGATCAGGACCTGGGCTTTTCTTTGTTGGTATTTTTTTAATTACATTTTGAT
>RJWM01016596.1:18198-45161 GCA_004363535.1 Dasyprocta punctata
TTTTTTTTTTTTTTTTTTTTTTTTTTTTTTTTTGGATAAGTTTGGCTAAGGATTTGTCATGTTTTTTAATATTTCAAAGAACTATCTCCTTGATTCAGTGACTATTTTTATTGGTTTCTTTGTCCACATTGCATGCATTTCTGCTCTGATCTTTATAATTTCCTCTCTTATTCAAGCTTTGAGCTTGCATTACTCTTCTTTTTGTAGAAGCTTGAGGTTCAACATTAAGTTTTTTATTTGACCTTGCTGTGTTTTCTTGACACAGGCATTAACTACTGTAATATTCCTTTATAAGACTCATTTCATTGTGTCCCATGGGCTCTCATATGTTTTATTGGTATTATTGTTTAATTGTAGAAAGTGTCATACTTGTTTTTTGAATTTCATCTGTGACCTGTTGGTTGTTCAGGTGGATGTTATTTCATTTCCATGTGTTTATGAAGATTTTATCCAACTTCTTTTATTTTATTAGTGACCCATTGGTTTTTCAGTAATACATTATTTGATTTCCATATGTTTATGAAGTTTTTGTGGTTTCTTTTGCTATTGATTTTTAATTTCATTGTACTATAGTCTGATAATATGCATGAGATAATTTTAATTCATTTACATTTACTTAAGCATGTTATATGAACTAATATGTGGTTTATTTTGGAGAATATTCCATGTGCAGGTGAGAAGAATGTGTATTCTGATGTTTTGAGGAGGGAACACCCTGTAGACATCTACTAAGTCCATTGGTTCAAAAGTTTGATTCAAGTGTAATATTTCATTGTTAGTTTTGTCTAATTGATCTGTCTATTTGTGACAATGGAATATTTATATTCCCTATTACGATTGTATTAGTGCTTATTTGAGATTTAATGTCTGTTAATATTTGTTTTATATTATTGGTTTCACTAGTTTTTGTTGCACATATGTTTATGATTGTTATCTCTTCCTCTTGGATTGTTCCTTTAACAAGGATGTAGAGACCTTCTTTGTCTCTCCTAATCAGTCTTGCCTTGAAATCCACTTTGTCTGCAAATAGAATAGCTACCCCTTCTTTTCTCCAAGTTCCTGCTGAATGGAGTATTGTTTTTGATCCTTCCACTTTCAATCTATGAATTTGCTTTTAAATTAAACGTGTTTCTTATATGCAACATATTGCTGCCTCTCTGTTTGTTTTGACTGATGAATTCGGACCATTCACATTGATGGTTATAACTGATATGTACTGAGTTATCCTTGTCATGTTATTTTCCGGTTGTTGGCTCCCTTTTTTCTTCTCTGTTTAATTGCTTGATTTGGCTGGTGAATTCATTCTGTTGGGGTTTGTGGAGTTGTAATCCTTGTTATCTCTTTCTGTAATGTCCATCAGAACATTTTGGAGTGCTGTTTTGGTGTTCATGAATTTACTTAGGTGTTCTTTGTCATGAGGATATCTTATTTTTCCATCAGTTTTGGAAGATAGTTTTGGGTTAGAGGCTATTTTTTTTTTCTTTTAGGGCCTGAAATGCTTCTCTTTAAGTTCTCTTTGGACTCAGGTTTTGTGTTGAGACGTATTCTGTAATTCTGTTGGACTTTTATAGGTGATTTATCTCTTTTCTCTAACAGCTTTTAATATTCTGCTCTTGTGTTGTATTTCTGGAATATTGACTATTATATGCCTTGGTGTTCATGTATGTTTTCATCATGACTGATCCGAGTTCTATATACCTCACTTATCTGCATGTCAAATTCAGTTTTCCTGCTTGGGAAGTTTTCTGGCATTGTTTCTGTGAGCAGTTTTTAAAGTAATTTGTGCCATCTCCTGCTTCTTCATTAACTCTAACCATTCTTATGTTAATCTTCTTTACATCATAGAGCAGCTGTTGGATTGATCTATCATTGTCTCTTGTTATTTTTAAGAAATCTTTCTTCTCATGATTGCTAACTGCAATGTTGTCTTCTATATCTGAATTTCTGTCCTTACATTGGTTCATTCTGCTGCATATATTTTGAACTTAATTTTTAATCTCCTGTACATGTGTTTGAATCTATTTCATGAATTCCACTTAATTTCTACACTGAGTGTTCATAGTTTCCATCATTTTCCTAAGCTCCTCTATATTTTATCTGTGTTTGCTGTAGAGTCCCTATCCATGACTTTCATTATGGCAACACTCCCTGCAGTTATCTAAGAAATTATATCTGTTTTGATTTTTTTTCTAGAGCCTCATTCATCTGGTTGGTTACTTCTGCTGTTACCATTTCAGAGAGTCCAGATGTGTGCCTCTTGGGTTGTTCCACCTAATTACCTCGTGCATTTTCATTTGGTGACCTCGAAGTCTGTGGTTGCACCTTGTTTAAGTGTCTTCTCACTTTCTTTATTATTTTTTAGTTTAATCTTTGAGTTGATGTTTCTAAATTGCCTATGGTGTGTAGTTTTATCACTAGCATTTAGAACACTTCGTAAATGACTAATTCTCAGAGGTTTCTTCCAGGTGTGTTTGGCTTTTGGTATTTGAGTCTGCACAATATCCTAACTTTTCAGTTTATTGGGGATAAGAAGTTGCTGCTTACTTGGCCTAGTCCTTGGTTCTTTGACAATTGCCTATAGTATTGTTTACAACCCTTAGGCAATCTCAGTCTAGGTGTATCAGAAAGAACATCTGTTTAGGACAATTATGTCACTTTGGCTACAGTGGCAAATCAGCAATAACAATAGCATCCAACACAGTCTTGAAAACAGCAAAGCGAGGTAATTCTTAATTTGCCACCTTTAACCATATGAACTAGATTTGTAGTCATTTCTAAAACCTAAAATGAACTAGAAGATTGTGTGCAGTAAATATGCCCTAAAATCTAAAATGAACAAGAAGTTTGCATGCAGTAAATATGCCCTCAATATCACAATTTTAACTTCAGGAGGAAAAAATTAAAAGGGGCTAGGGGAAAAATAGATAAATAGAAGAAGAAGTAGAGATTTGAAGGAAGTCTGGAGGACAAAGAGAGATCAGGCAAACTTTGGTAAATTGATGAAAAAGACGGGAGAAGAGAGAAGGAACAAATAAAAAGAAGCAAAGAACAAAACAACAACAAAAAACTAGAAACTAGTTCATACTCATATAAAAACAAGAACAATCAAGAAAAAAGAGAGAAAGAAAAGAAATATCCCCCACAAGGTGTGTCTCTGCTAACGTTGGTAGAGAAAATGAGCAGAGTCCAAATCTGAGTTGACTAAACCCAGCAATCCAGCTATAGCTTTATGATAGGATAGTGGGCAATCCTGGTGAGCCTACAACTTCAGTTCCACTGAAATTAAGGCTGCTTTCCTGCCTCGAGACTCGACTCAGACCCATTTAGTCTACAGCAGTCTGTGTACCTCTTACCAGCTTGAACTCAGCTCCCTGATCCTGACACTGGGAGCTGCCGGATAGAGCTAGCAGTCACTCTGAGTTCTGAGGCCTCTTGAACCCTCTCTAAGGTTGTTTCCAGCCAATTGCCCTCTCCTTGGGAACATCTGAACCCAAATAGCTCAGTAGTCACTGCAGTCCACTGTATCCACTGATCCATTCCACTGGTGCATTTCTCTGTGGAGGCCTCTGGGATTGCCAGTAGTCAACATATATCTACAGGTTTGGACTGCCCTTCTTAGGCAGTGAATCTGGGCTCTGGGAAAAAGCATTGCCAGCCACCTCCTTCTTCTTCATTTAATTCTGTCTCTTCATTCTCCCCATGGACTTCAATACTTGCTTCAAATTCTTGCTGCTTCCTGAGGATCCACCTCCCTGTTTTTTTCTTCTCACATTGATGTATTCATTTCTGGACACCAAATCTCAGAGAGGCTCTTTCTCTGTTGCTCACCACTCCATAATCTTCCAGGAATTGCTGCAATTCTACTTTTGAGTTTACACATAAAATAAGTAAAAGCAAAGACTCAGATCATATACCCATAGTTATAACAGTGTTATTTGAAATAGCCAAAAAGTGAATGAAACCTGATATCCATTGAAGGGTAAATGGATAAAAATGGGGTATATAAATAAAATGAAATATTATTCACTCTTAAATGGAATGAAATTGGGACGTGTGCTACGATATGAATGAAGCTTGTAGACATTATGCTCAGTAAAATAAGCCAGTCACAAAAAGCAAATCTAGTACGATCCTTTTTACACGAGATACCTTGAATAGTCAAATCCGTGGAGATGGAAAGTAGAATTGTGTTTGACAAGGGATTATAGGAGGAGAGAATGAGGAGTTATTGCTGAATAGATGAAAGCATGAAGAGTTTAGAAAACATTTGAAAAGACAAAAATCTGGACGTATATCATATTGATGATTCTGATAGCTAAACTATGGACTAGGAAGGAGGGAATGAATTGCTGTTTAGTAAATATGGAGTTCCAGTTTGAGAAAATGAAATATATTGTGGAGATAACAGTAATGGTTGTATAACAGTGTGAATACCTCTAACATCACTAAAATATACACTTATAATATTTAAAATAATGCATGTTCTGTTAAGTATAGTTTACCACAATAAAAGAGGACCATTAAAATGAATTAGCAATGTGTTTTAAAAATACCACTCTTGCTAAAAGTGTTTTGTCAGCTGCTACACTCCTTGTGTCAGCCACTCACAGACATTCTCCTCAACCTCTCTTAGCTACCTTAACAACTCTTGCCAGTCTCTTACTCTTGTCTGCTCAGCCTTCTTAAAGGTCTTTTTAAGGTGACTCTTCTTGACATTTTTTCCTCACCTCTATCACACACTTAAATATGATCAGAAGAAATAATTTTTCTTTTTCTGATAAATTCTGTGTTCCTTTGTCTAGTATAATAGTTGTGAAATCCATTGAAAGAGACAGACAGAGAGAATGAGCAAGAAGGAGAAAGAGAGAGACTGAGACTTCCTAAATTTCTTTTATACCCAATTAACAAAGTAACATTTCTAGTGGCAATGATATTTTATTTGGAGTTTTACTTAAGGGAAGTAGTCATAGTCAAATAGAAAGGCAAAAAGATAAGCCTACTCCTACTAACTGCAGTGCAATCTGAGAATTGAAAGGGGAGAGAAGTTAAGCAGGCAGATGTATCCTCTCCCTGGACAGAAGTTTCAGAAAGGAGAAATGGTTATGAAGATGGAAGCAAATGCCATGAGGGAAAGGGGATTCTGTCTTAACTCTCATTTGAGATTGTAGAAGATTCTAGAAGGGAATGCTTTTAGAAATTGACACCTTCTTAGAGTCTCCTTGAGCATCTCTCTGTTGTAAAAAGTATTCAGAAGCTATTGATTGCTATGAAGAGATGAAGTACATATCTAGGGCCCTTATCTGTAAGAATCATGGTAAGTATCAAGTAGCCCTGCATCCCACAGCCTCCTGATACTATTCTTGAGCCCTTATTATACCAAACATTATTCTAAGCACTTATACAACCATGCCCATTGATGTCAGAACATTCTTCTGTATTAGTACCATTACTATTATTTCAAAAACCTAAATCTTATATCACTTATTCTTGAACATCATGTCTGCAGAATAGACACAAAATATAATCGTAATGAAATTTTGTATAGTCCATTTCAGAAAGTATAATGCTGACACTCTGCAGGGGTCATGAATAAGAAACTTTACTGCAATCCCCTCATACTTTTGGGTCACTAATGCAGTTTATAACTTTGATTTCATTTCCCACTTATGAAATAATTGTAGAATCTTGGTTTTATATTTCAGTTTAAAGTGGTGATCAGATCCTTCGAGTGGGTTTAAATTCCCTAGTTGACTGACTGTCGTTATTTTGCTTTTGAATAATTTTCCACAGAGATAATGTGCATTCTTTCTGAAGACTCACCTATGTATTACAGGTGCTAGTGTGGTCAATATTTTGTAATGTTACAATTGTGCTTCTTCTATCTTTGACAGGGAGAACACTTGCAACATATCTTACTGTTCAATGTAAATACAAAAGAGTTTCAATAGCATAGGTCCGTTTTTCAATAGCTAGAAAATGATAGGCCTTCCCTAAATTGAATTCCCCATAAAACTTTTACTTAAAAACTGTTACCTGAATGATATTTGAAGACCAGCCAGAACTAATAGTCATTCTCACACACACTCTCAAAGATTGAAATCATGAAGTGTAAAATCTTTACCTATGTCAAAAAAGGCTTCTTTCCCACCCCAGATGGTTTTGAATAATTATTCTTTAATATGCACTAACATTCTTTCTCTCACTGATTGCTTATTACAAGTATGTTACTCTTGTTTCCCAATTTCAGTGTTATAATTGGGTTCCACTGTATTTTTTGGCCAAGTTTTAAGAAAACCAATGAAATGTACTTATTTGGATATCCCTCTGACTTGCATCCAGTATCACTCCAGTCAACATCTGTGTGGTATCTGATAAATTATGTTTCCTTTCCAAATCAGACCTGCATGCATTTATCTCCTTAATCATTATTATATTTTCTGCAAAATCAATTGATTGAAACATGTTGATGTCTTTATAGCTTCATATAACTTCTGTTTTTATTTAGTTTTGTGAGATAATCATCCTTAACTAAATTATTACTTGGTAGTGGATCCTAATTCTATGAAACTAGATTTGTATTTCTATTTTTCTTGGAGAATTATGGAAACAAATTGCTCTCACCTCATTTTTTATGCTTTTTGACAACTTTATCTGCACAAGTTTGACCTTCATTATTTTTACACATATATCTAAGTGACTCTAGATGGAGAGGCTGTACCTTAATCATTCCTTAAAATTTAGCACATATATCTGAGAACAGAAATCATTTAACACAATTCTAGGTGGTTTATATTGAGTGATGCAATTTAGCCCACAGTGGGTGTGTAACAGTATCTGTTTTGTGAAACAGCCATTATATCCATTTCTCTTTTTATTTCTCCTCTTTATGATAACATACTTGGTCAAATGCCGGTATCTGCTATAGTCTACATATGTTTGGGGGACATGGTTCAGAATAAGAGGCTACACTCTTCATTGCTTGGAATGGACAGTGGCTCCTGTGAGTCGATGCCATTCATGGACTGCAGGGAAAGAGAACAGGAAGTCAACAAGAAACTAAGACCTCCTATGAGTTGTCCCCAAGAACAGGCTGACTGGGGCAGAGCCAGAGGTCAGCCCTCTCCTGTGAGTCGGTGCCATTCACAGACTGCAGGGGAGGAGAACAAGAATCAAACAAAAAACTAAGGCCTCCTGTGAGTTGGTGCCATAAGCATCCTGATTGAGGGTGAGCCAGACCCCAGCCCCTTCTGGTGCGCAGGCAGAGAGATAAGAAGAGTAATGTCCACCTACCCCCATAAGTGATGGGCTAACCCAGAGAAACACAGGCTGTGATGATAGCTAATGAGGTAAAATACAATTTAAGGCTTGCAGTGTTTAGTGTTTCACTGACTTTGCAGTCCTAAGGCTGGTAGTCTAATCATCTATTAAGAGAATATCAATGCACAGTGTAGCATATATAGGGGATATCCTTCTGAAGGTGTAGCCATTGTTACTTCCCTATTATCTTGTTTTAAAATCTTGTGTCATTGTCATTGTTTTGTTTGGTTGGGTTTTAGTCTGTTTTATCTTATTTGATTTTATTATATCTGATGGCACGGGCAACTATTTTAAAGATAACGGATATATTATGGCAGCCATTTTGGATCTACTATTATTTTGTTTTGAAGTCCTACATTGCCTTCGTTGTTTTGTTTTTGTTGGTT
Source organism: Dasyprocta punctata (assembly GCA_004363535.1). NCBI lineage: Eukaryota > Metazoa > Chordata > Mammalia > Rodentia > Dasyproctidae > Dasyprocta > Dasyprocta punctata. The sequence goes on from RJWM01016596.1 coordinate 25,902, forward strand.
CTATTCTGTTCTATTTTGTTTGATTTTACTAGGTCTGAAGGTTTGGGCAGCTATTTTGAAGACAACAAGAGGCATTATGGTAGCCATGGTTGATTTCCTATTATCTTATTTTGAAATCCTGAGTCACTTATACTGTCTTGTTTTGATTGGCTTTATTCTGTTTTATTTTCCTTGATTTTATTCTCTTTAAAATAAATTTAGAATGGAGAGTGATTTTGTGTTTACCATCTTGCATGCTTTATTATAATTGCAGTAGTAATAATCATTTTGGTAACTAATCTTTCTGTATCCTTTGACAGTCATGCCTACTTAATTCCAGTCATGTGCTAGAAACTATATATAACATTAATCTTCTTAGAAGACAAAATAAGCTATTATTATGTCAATAACAACACAAACAATAATACCTGTTACTGTCAAGCATTGCGATAGATGCTTTATGAACATTTTCCCCTGAACTCTCATAACAACTTAAATTAGTACTATCAATATATCCAGTTTCCAGGTAATTGAATTGAAGTTCACACAGATTAAACAACTTGTATAAAATTACACATCTAGCACAAATGCTGCAAAATAAATGAGGAAAAATAAATAAGCAAAGATATACAATTAATGTTTAGTATGTTGAATGTATAATCTACAAGTTGGAAATACTTATCAACCAGAGAAGTAAAATATAATCTTAGTTTTTCTGAAATTTTAAGATTTTATGATAAATGAAAAAATTCTAAGAGGATTCAGTACCTCAACTCCCAGATTAGATTACTTTAAAGCAATAAAAATCAGGTTGACATTGGATTTAGACTCCATGTCTTGAAATGCCTGAAGACAGTGCACCAACATTTATTAGTGCTTATAATGTGCAAGGTAATCTGCTACATAATTAACACTGCCAGTCTCATTTTATTTTCACTATAATCTAGTAACTTATAGTTTAGAAACAAGGCAAAATATTAAGTAAATTCTTTAGCTCACAAAGTCAAGTAAATAGCAGAATAGAACTTATCCACTGGAATCCATAGCCTACACTCTTATGACTTTAATGCTCTGCCTGATATATTTTGATTATCTCTGCTCTCAATTACTTAAAATTTGACCTTGTGCTATTTTTCTTGTTTCGTTTAACCCAACACATGGATTATGTCTTTTTATTAAGATATGAATGTTTGCTTTAATGCTTAATCATTGACCATATTCCACACTCCACATCCAAAATGACCTTAACTTTAGTTTTAAAATCTATTTTTGATGTTTCCCTATTTCCCATCTTGCATGCTTTATTATAATCATGGTAGTAATAATCATTGTGATAACTAATCTTTTTGTATTCTTTGGCAGTCATACCTACTTAATGCCTTCACTCTTTCACCCTCTGCCCCAGCAGAAGCTCACCAGGCTGTACTTTCTGCCTAGAATGCTCTCTGCAACATCCTTCTTAAGGACAGATAGATCTGGCGACCAGTGTTTGAATGTTCAATTCAGCTGGAAGAGTGTTCTGTGAATTATTTTATTGAATGAATGAGGTCTTTTTCCCACAAATATTTGTTGCACAATGCCTCTCTTATTTGACATAAAATCAATGTCATACAACCTGGGCTTTGAAAATGGAACTGTGAATTCTAACAAATTGTTCTCCAGACTTTCAGGAAATAGGGTGGGCTTACAAACAAAACAGAGCTGTGAACACAAATCATTTGTGTCAACACATGCTACCATTATTTACAAACATGCCAATTTACAAAACAAATACTTCATTTCTACATAATGTAATAACAACTTATTCTAAGCAAAACTATGTCTTTGCCCTCTGAAATTAGCTAATAAATTACTCTCTGAAGAGACCTTAGTTGTTTCCATATAGCAGCAGAGTTTGGAATGAGGAAAGACTTGGTTTGAATCTTGATTCATTACTAATATCAAGTGACCTTGGGCAAAGCACACTGAAGTTTTGAATTTTTTATCAAATATGACTTGGCTATTTTGCTATTTAATTTATGGTATGATTACACAGATTAAATTAAATACTAAAACACCTAATAAAGTTCTCGATACATGTAAAGCACTCAAACCATGTTATTTCTTCAGTCTACCTGTGTACTTAGTTATTTGGAAGTTATAAAACAGCAATGGAAGCTGAAATGGTGAGTAACCAGCCAAGTAGTTGATCAAATCTGCTAAGCAGTATAAATAAAGTGCATAACAAGAATCTACTCAGAATGCTTCATATAATTCAAAGTACTTTCTCTTAGATTGCCTTAACTGTGTTTTATAGTTTCGGAGCCAAATGAGCGAATTATGGTAAAGATAAGTGACTCATGCAAATCATGGGGCTAACTAAACTTGGGTTTGTGCCATTCAAAGACAGAGCCCTGGAAATTCCAAAATTGATTCCAGATTTTTAATTAGGAAGGTCTGAGTTTTCCTGCTAAAGCCCTAGATATTCCATACTGATTTGGGTTGTGCTAAAACACAATCTAGAAGTGGGAATGAATGAGTTACACTTGACAATTTGAAGTCTGTTTTAGAAGCTGGACATGGTGGCACACACCTTTAATCCCAGCACTCAGGAGGCTGAGGCAGGAGGATGCTTGTGAGGTCAAGACCAGCCTGGGCTACAAAGTGATTTCAAGGCCAGCCTGAACTGCATAGTGAGACCCTGTCTCAAAAAATAGGGCCGGGAATTTAGCTCAGTGGCCTAAGTGCCTGCCTGGCAGACGTGAGGTTGTGAGTTCGACCTGTGGTACAAAACAACAACAACAACAACAACAATAAAAAAACCCAGAAGATTATCTTAGAGGCAACAATGAAATTTTGATATAAAAATACTAATATGTCTTAGCTTCTTGTGCTGAACAGTAAGGGTGAAGAAAAACCATCTTATAATAATTTGTTGCACATTTACCTGGCTTTATATTGTATATTTTTTCCAATTTAGATATTTTATCATACTTATGTAAAATGCTATCATTTAAGAAGACCTAGTGAATTGTGCATGACATTATCCTGTTCATTTTTAATGCAATTTCCTATGAAGTATAATTATCTCCAAACAAAAAGTTAGGAAGACAACATCATAGAGTACAACCTCATGCTATTTGGTAACTAATTCATTTTTCTTTTTAAATAGCAATTTATTAGAGTTTATCGAACTGAGATTTGAATTTAATATTTAAAAAGATAAGTGATAAAAAGAACCAAGAAGTTGCCTCCTTAAATGACAAATAAACCTTGAGACTTTAATAAAATGAAAACTAATGCCTGGGTAGGTAGGAAGTCTCACAGATCCTGAGAAAGTGTACATGTATCCAATTCTGCAAGCACAGATCAGAGTCCCAGAAGAGTGACAGCATAATATGCTGTTATTGCAGAATGATGGAGTTCCTCAAGCATCCTTTTTCTCACCAGCTATGTTCCTGGCCCAAATACATTTATGCAAAAAAAAAATACCAACCAGAATAGCCATCAGGAAAATCCCTTATGAGTACTCAAATAGAAAGCCTCTTCAATTCATTGATTTTTTGAATTTTTTTCTCAGCCTTCAATGCATTACTGTCTTCTCTGTTCTTTATAATTTCCTCCCTTGTACAAGTTTTGGGCTTGGTCTGCTCTGCTTTTTGTAGAAGTTAGAGGTTCAATTTTAAGTTGTTTATTTACACTTGCTCTGCTTTCTTCATATGAATATTCGCTGCTATTCATTTCCATCTCAGGAATGCATTCATTGGGTCTCATGTACTGGTATGTTGACTTGTCTTTATCATTTAATTGTAGATACTGTCTAATTTCTTCTTTAGTTTCATTTGTGACCCATTGGTTTTTCAGGAGACTGTTGTTTAATTTCCATGTGTTTACGAAACTCTTGAGGTTTCTTTTGCCATTGATTTTCAGTTTCATTCCATTATGTTCTGACAATATGCATGGGATAATTTAAACTCCTTTGCATTTACTTAACTATGTTTTCTAAGCTAGTATGTGGTCTATTTTGAAGAACATCCCATGTACAGCTCAGAAGAATGTGCATTCTGATGTGGTGTGGAATACTCTGTAGACATCTACTAAGTCCATTTGTTCAAAAGTTTGGTTCAGTTCTATTGTATCATTGTTGATTTTTTTCTAGGCGATCTGTCTTTTTGTGACAGTGGTGTATTGGGATTCCCTGATACAACTGTATTAATGCCTATTTGATTTTTTCATGTCTGTTAATATTTGTTTTATATAGTTGGGTGCCCTCCTATTTATTGCATATATATTTATGATTGCTATTTTTTCCTCTTGGATTTTTTTCCTTTAGAAGGATTTAGTGACCTTCCTTGTCTCTCTTAGTTTTGGCTCTGTTAATATGGTGTATTACATTTATTTATTTGCATATGTTAAACCATCCTTGCATCCCTGGGATGACTCCTACTTGGTCATAGTGTATAATCTTCTTGATGGTTTACTGCATTCTGTTTGCCAGTATCTTATTGAGTACTCATTATTCACTGAGTCGACCACTCATTATATATGTGTTTTGTATTTATTATATACTGATGGGAAGAATAAATGAACAAATGAACACAAAAGGACAAAATATATATTACTGCAATGTTTCTTTCCTTGCAAATCACTTTCAAATGATGATGTTACTGGGAATTAAAAATTCTGAGTAGCATGGAAAATCTGATGAATTCTTAGTCCCTTCCCATGAAAGATAAATAAACAAATCATAAAAGTTATACTAACTTTCTCAGCCATAAATCGCTTAAACTGACCTTGAGAACATGCTTGCTGAAATGATTAGAATTGCTATTTTATGCTAAATTATTATGAGCAATATGAAAAAAGTATAATACGTTACCAAGCTCTAATCTGATTGATGCCTCTAAAAATGTAGTAAATTGTGATATCACCATCTTTCTGAGGTTTTAAAACTAGAAACTATGTTCCTCTGAGGGATGGCTGATTTATACAAAATAGTCAACTCCTGTTAATAATTTGGATTGATAAATTGGCAACCAAAGAAATTTTTTTGTATTTTTGGGTTAGAGAATTTCATCTGAAATTGTAAATTTTATTGAGATTGTCAATGAAAAAGACTATAAGTTGTTTGTTTAGAGCAGTGCAAATATCCTTTTTCTTGCTAAAGGATGTAAGACTGCAACCACAAAATAGTAAAAAAAGATTGACAGATCTCTTTAGGACCAGCCAGCTATAGGTTGTCTAGCTGGGAGGAGCCTGAGTCACTGTTCTAGTTTCATGCTTAAAGGCATCACTCAGAGTCTTTACATTATTCCTGTTACAATGCTTACATATTCGCTATTTACTGTAGATCAATTGCAATGATCCAATGAACTTGAAAATCAAATATCTAATAACAACTCCATAACAATTTTGTTATATATAGCAACAATACCAAAATGTTAAAGCTTACCAGTAATTTTGTCTAGGAATTATGGATTTGCACAAATATGATTCATGGTTTTTGTCTTGTTAAGGCTAGCAACATGCAGTAGACATATAAAATGTTTCCAAACTTATTTTAATTTTGATAACAAAACGAGTTACACTAAACTGACATTTTAATATAAATATTACTTTAAAAAGTTTTGAAAACATAATTACTCAATGACAAAAATTTTTCTTATGCAACGTGCAACTAATACTCCCTGTCATTCCCTAGCAGTCCTCTAAGAAAGATGCAAGTAGGTGTTGTCTAAGCTTTTAACACATCTGATGTCGAGAGAAGAAGAAATTGCATCAGTTCATCTTATTTCTTTTTCTTTTCCTTTCTGAAGGGCTAGATCAGCATTTTCAAAATTTGTTTTATGAGAATACTCATCTTGCAAAATGTTAAAATTTCTCCAAGATAAAAATAAATGAGAGAGAGGCAGAGACAGAGAGAGACAGAGACACAGACCGAAAAAGAGAGATACCTGGGGAGAGATCTGTGATAAAGCAAATTTGGAGTTCTCTGATTTAAAAAAAATAAAGTTATTTCCAATGTAAAAATTGAAAACCTTTGCATTCTTCACAATATATTAATTATATAATGATTATTGAGAACATCTATGATTTTAAAGATACAATGTTTCAAGTACATGCATGAAATATCAAGAAACAGATTTCAAGTAATTCTACAGTAGACAATAAGGTCCTTTAGTGATAGCAAAAATTTCTAAATCAGTGGTACATCCCTACTGCCTGGCGCAGTGCACCAAATCATTCTGGTTTGTATATTCTTAAGTATGCATTATAGACCAGAAATTTAAGGTAAACCTGTGTTCTTATGTTCATGAAATGGCTGCAAGCCAAACAAGCCCAAAAGTATAGAAAATAACCATTCTTAGCACAGCGATCCAACAAGAAAAATTAAAACTGAAACATCTAAACATAAGCCTATAAAGAACATGTGGATATTCTAATAAAATGATAAGAAATTTGAAATTATTTTATTCTAAATACCTACTTATATTGTTACTATTTTACAACCATGTTGGACCTTGCAGATAAATAACTAAAACTCATATTCATGTCATGTATACAGATGTGTACTGTTAAAAATGGAGCATTACTGTTTTTTGAAATAGACTCTGATTGGATTAACAATGGATGCAAACAAAGAAACATTACTGACAACCTAGGCAGCTTTCTGAGTTGAATCTCATCAAGAGAATGGAATGTGTCATTCAGGATATGATTAGGAAGACAAAAATAGAGCAACTATTAATAAGAGCTTCAGTTATCTAATTATAGAACATCACAAATCATGGTCACAAAATAGAAGTATGAACATATGCTTCAAGTAAAAATGTGTCACAGAGTTGCATACTTTCATATGTCAACAACAGAGTTCTTAAGCATGCAAGGCTGGAAACCAGTTTCCTGGAATCATCAGGGCTATGTTACTTTCCAAAACCTCTATGCTAGATTTAAGAGCCTCTGACACGTACAGAGTGTGTGATTTTGAAAACCGTAATTAGCCCTCTAATGCTCAGTTTTATTCATTTATAAAATGAGGATAAACTGACTAATGACATAGGGCTATATGAGAAATAAATACAAAAACATGCATAAAATGCTTGTGGAAGGATATGGACCCAGTGTGGCTGAATTAAATGGTAATAATATCGGTACTGATATTATGGCTATCAATATGAGATTATCTAAGTGTCTCTCTCTAATTTTTAACTATAGTGCAAGCCATCACTCTACTTTCCATTACATGATAAGCTATGTTGGATTATTTCATGATTTGCTATTTTGACACTAATATTCCCAATCATTTTTACAAAGCCGAAGGTATCCCTAGATCCAAGTCTTCTCATCTCTGGTTTGCTTTGCAATGTTTTATTAGTGGAATATCCTTTGTACAAGTTTACTAAATGCACTCCTGGTATGAGAGAATTTGATTTCTCTGCTTCCTGGTAAATTTTGTTTAAATGGACTTTTAAATATGCTGTTTCATCTTCATGTCATTTAGTTATTATTTATATAGTACTTTCTTCCAGAAAAGATTAGAAATGGCTAAGTTCCAGTAAACTTGATTTTAGAAATGTAATCTTTGCATTTTTAATTACTTTTAGTAATTTATTTTCTGTGCAACAAAAGGAATTACACTGATGGTGTTGATGCTATTATTCTACTATCCATATCCTACTTCTATACTTTTGCTTTTATAATAAAAATAAAGGATATCCATCTTAGACTGTAAACTCCTAGGTGGGAGGAAATGTCTGCCTTTCTTTCTTTCTTTCTTTCTTTCTTTCTTTCTTTCTTTCTTTCTTTCTTTCTTTCTTTTTGTTATTTCTTTGTTCCTTCCTTTCTCTCTCTTTTTTGAAACAGGGTCTTGCTATGTAGTTCAGGCAGACCTTGAACTCATTTTGTAGCCCAGGCTGGTCTCAAATTCATGGTGATCCTCCTGCTTTAATCTCCTGAGTGCTGAGAACATAGGCATGTGCCACCATGCCCAGCTGGGAGGAAATTTCTGTTCCCTCATTCATTAGGCAAATGTTTATTTTACTACTGTGATCCAGATATTGAAAATCTAGAATCTAACCCAGATGAAGGTGAATATATATATATATATATATATATATATGTATATATACACATATATGGCTTTGCACAAAGCACAGTCTTGTATGCTTGATGTATGAGTAAATGACATAATGGATATTATCTTAAAAGGCCTAAAACAGAGAATTTAGATTTTCAGCCCCTGCTTTCTAATTAAACCTGTCAATAAATCATGAAAAATTCATGCAGTTTGAGGCACTACATAATCAGATAACCTTGGTGTTGGTGATGGTGACATTGAGTTTCATGATCTGTGTTTTAAAGACAAAAGGATAGCTTTTCCCTATGCCTATGCAGTCCTTCTATCAAATTAATTTGGTAAAGGCATCCTCCTTGCCTTTAAAATGGCATAGGGTTGATTAAAAAATTTGCTTCCGACTAGGCCTTTGCAACATCACTTTTAATCTGTTATATAAAGTTTTAGAATTAGTAAGACTGGTGGCATCTGAATACACATTTTCTGAATTTTGTGTTGTTTTTCTCATTTGTTGGGGATAGACTGATAAACTGGCAAGAAGTTTTCAAAAATTTAAGTACTTTATTATTAATTTCAATAAAAAAATTCTGTTCTGGGAGGCCTAGTGCAAAATTATTTTGTTATGGATTAAACCTGACTCTATAGTGCAAAGACTCATTATATATATATTTTTCCCCAATAATAAAAGTTTTTCTTGAATGATTACAGATTGCAGAACACTGATTACTTCCTACCTGAATGCACAGCTTTCACGATATTCTTTGGTTCACATCTTGGGCTGTACTCTTTTCCTCAAATCTTTTCAATTTACAGGGACTATTAGCAAAACTTCCGCCTAAATTATGATGCCTTCTTTAACTCAGGTCTCTACTCCACCATTTATCTTGTTGTGGCAGTCAGCACTGGCCCATAGAAAAGAACAAATTTTGTAGGACTTGCACTATCTCTAAATTGCTACTTTACTCACTTCCTGCTTACACAATGCTGTTTGGAATTTTTGTCAAATGAAGTGACAGATATGGCAAAAATGATCGCTGTTCATAACATTTATAGCACCAGTGTTTCATTTATTTCTTGGTTCTACAGTCTGTTTTGTGCTGCAGCTGAACTTTATAGTTCTTCAGGAAGCCCTTTCAGCCTCCTGGCTAATCTGCTCTTGACAACTCTTTTTCTCTAAAGAGAGGAAGTCCAGAGATACATATTGACATATTTGGCACTGTTTTGCAGGAACAGAAGCTGTAATTATTTTTCCTTTTTAAAAAATGCTTTTCCTAGTCTGATTGAAACAATGTAAAACACATTGTACTGTAACGAACCTCAGCATCTTCACATAGGGTAATGTCTAGCAGTTAGATGATTAAGTAAACTGCAGATGTGCCTGCCATTGAAGCTCACATGAACTGGCTCCTTGTTACCTACAACCATAACACTTAACACTCCTTGCTTTTTACAGTCTATTTTAGACACATAAAATTTATCCCTACTCTGAAGTGTTTGTAATAACTGTTCCCTTGTCCTGGAAGGATCTTTCTCCAGATTTTCCCAAGAGTGAGTCCCTCATTTTGTTTAGGTCTCTGCTTATATGTCACTATTTCAGATATTATGTTTCTAAAAACACTGTTTAAGCAGCAGACCTTTAACTCTCATAATATTCTATTTCTGTATCTTGTTTTCTTTACTTCAGAGAATTTATCTGATCCTTGAAAATATGCTACCTTTTCATATTTGGTACTATTTATAACCCTACTAGAATGTAAGTTTTGTGTTCCTAGAGTATGGCTAAAAATTTTTCCACTGTTTTTGCAATCTCTTGTTTCAATGTTGAACCACAGTGAGTGCTCAAAAGTACTTTTTGAATAAATGGAATGGATAGCAATTGATGACATGCTTTACATTTGGTAGTATTGCAAGCTCTGAGGATTCTGAAGTAAAGAATATCTACAAAAATTCTTGTTTTTGTGGAACTCACATTCATTGAAGGTTGTTTGAAATAAGCAGGAAAAAGAAAGACAGAAATATGCTGGTAAGAGACCATAAGAAACCTCCCTAGATTTACAATAGTAGGGTGAAAAAAAAAAGTTACATTGAAAAATGTTTACTAGAACAAATCGTTTTTGGTGATTTTTCTGTATTAAGATGGTAGTTTACTGTCCCTGGGGTCAGAACAAATTTTTAATTAACTATAAGACTATATTTCTATGCTTTTTATCTTATTTTCTAGATTACCTCTCCTTTTCTACCAAGCACTCATTGCTGCCTTTCTTTCTTTTAGTCTATCAAACCTGTCACTGGATCAACAAGATCAGTTTTCCTGATTTTAATACTCCAAATTTCTATTTCTTCACCGTGGTTGAAATCTCTAATTCCTGCTTCTCAGAGTTAGGATTCAGTCTAGCAGCATTTATAACATTTGCAAAACTGAGATCATAATATTGTTATGTCCTAAAAACTAAGGGTGCATAATTAAGCAAGACAGACAGGGTGTGACCTTCTAGAAACAAATAGTGACTCCCAGTCAGATGAGTTTTGTTTTCCTTTTTAAAATTCCACACTTCTAGGCAAACTAATTCAAAGAGTTTTCTATGTGAAGAACTTTGCCATTTTTCAAGTGACTGATGTACCCACAGCACAATTACTGTTCAATTCTTTCCCAACTTCCAGTATAAATGATACCTTCATTCATGAGTTTTATCTTGTGTGCACTCCCATTACTACCTATACCCAGCAGTAGAAAAAAATAATTTAAGTATTCATTAATATATCACCTAGCCACTGGAAGAGTAGGTTTCTTCACAATAGATTAACTTTTTAGTCCACCACTCATTTATTATTGAAAAATTCCAACGCTCAGCTAGACATTGATATTCCAATGTAACTCTCTCATTTATTTTTAGGTCAGGCTTCACTGAATGTCTAGATTGTTTTTCCCCCTACTGCTGACTGATACATACAGTTTTTTAAAGGTGCACAGTGACTCATATTACTCTCTTATTTCTCACCAAATTAGGTAATACTCACAAGCAATAAATACAGCTGCCATATATAGTTTTACATGAGAAAATATGAAACTAGTTCATATAAGATATACAGAGTATTTGAATGTTTCATGACAAAGCAAGTATAAACATAGGAAAAACTATTCCTGGAATCCTTCTGATTTAAAACCTAGCATTTTCAACTGATCTGTAAAATATGAATAGGTATATTATTCAGATAACAGGACAATAGGCAGCAGTTAAGTAATTGTGTGAACACTGTGATTGTAATTTTGTTATAATTTTAAAACTTATGTCACTAGAAAAGATTAAAAAAAATCTTAGAAACCTGAACTTGAAACATTAATTTTTCTATTCTCTTCTTGGGAGTCAAATACATTTCTTGTTATATATGTCTTCATGTGTAGCTCAAACAGCTTTTCAAAAGAATCTGGATATCCAGCACATATTAGAGGTGTATAAATTATTAGAATTAAAGAGAAAATATAATTTCAAAAGTAAGTTTCAGGTACAAAAATACCCAATTAAGAACTTTAGAATGGGGCAAATAAAATAATGTTTTCCATAACCAATTAATCTACAATACCAATTTTCCTTGCATATTATTATATTTTATGATAAAATTGGATTTTAATAAGCATATAAATTCAGTTTTTGAAAACTTCTGAGTTAATTGAAATACCATTATTATTATCATGTGGTAACTCTGAAATATAGAAACATATTTTCTCATCCTTGATAGCACTAATAAAATCCTGCCAAGTTAAAAGACTGTGGTCAATAGCGAATACATTCAGTAGTGTGTTCGTTTTAGTAATCTTACATATACATATATACAGATTTATATCATTTCCTTTTCCATTTGTTATTGAGAAAGAACAAATTAATACTCATATGGTTAGATCAGTTTTACATGTCTATATCTGTTAATGTAAACAACCATTTTAAAGATAACAATACGCAATATTGCAACCATTGTCAAGTTTCTATCATCCTGTTTTGTAAACCTGCAATGTTACTGTTGTGCATTTTCTCTAGTTGTTTTTTTGTCTCTTTTGCTTGTTGTCTTTGTTATATGTGTCTTTTTTTCCTCTTAAATAAAATAAATAAATAAATAAATAAATAAATATCCATGGTCAATACATGGATAAATGCTCAGGAAGTGTACTCGTCAACGTTTTAACTGCACAAAGTATGTAACATATTTTATTAGCACAATTAGTGACAGTATTAAAGGCAGCTAAGTTAGATAAAATTTAATAGTATAGTCAGAAAGGGACTAGGGTCTCAAGGAAGTCAGTGAAAGGTGAGCACATCAAAACTGTGACTGGGAGGGTGCATTGAAGAAGGCAAGACCTTCAGAGTAAAGTCACAATGACCAGATTTTCATACTTCCCTAAGGGATGAATGGAAGTTTGAGATTATACTGTAATTGGTACCACTCTTTTGGTATTTAGAAATAGACCATTATCTCACTAGGGTTAGATGATCATCTCCCACCCACTAAGACTAAAACTTAGACTAAGGCTAAGGCTAAGGCTAAGACTAAGACTAAGACTAAGACTAAGACTAAGACTAAGACTAAGACTAAGACTCAGACTAAGATTACTAAAACTAAAACTAAAACTAAAACTAAAACTAAAACTAAAACTAAAAACAAAACTTAAAATGTAGGTTATTTACCAAGGATAAACTTGCCATCCATACGCCCATGCTGTGTGCCCCCACTTCCTTATTGGATCAATATTAGCTAAGTAGCTATACTTGTAATAGTTTTGGTTGATTATAGTTTACCCACCTTGTGACTTTGCCCTGTTAAACAGTCTCAGAGAGATGACCTTGGAAGCAATCCACTCAGGACCCCTCCTGTCTCTCAGGTGCTATTTCTATTCTCTATTCCTACTCCTCAATAAATCTTAACTTAATCTTAAACTTCTTTGTCCTTTGGAATTCATTCTTTGATTTTAGGGGACATAAACTTGACACAGCTGACATCTAGCAGGTTGGGAGTTATATGTCTCCTATACCAAAACCTAACCTCTTTTTTCTTTCCTTTTCTTTTTTTTTTTTCCCAAGACAGAGTCTCCCTATGCAGTTTAGGCTGGCCTTGCGCTCACTTTGTAGCCCAGGCTAGTTTCCAACTTGCAACGATCCTCCTGCCTCAGCCTCCAGAGTGCTGGGATTACAGGCATATGCCACCATGCCAGGCTACTAACTTTCACTGAGCAATTTTTATGTCCCATTCTATGCTTTAAGTATCCTATGTCCATTATCTCACTTAATCTGTATAATTCTATGAAGAATATGACACTATTAATCCATTTTTCAGATCAAGAAACAGAGATATCAAGAGATTAAAACCATTGCTAAAATTTCCACACTGAATTACAAAGACAGGTATTGAGTCTGCAAAATCTTATTAGAGAACCTAGCCTTCTAACCATATGTAAAGTTGTAGAACTCAGATCTCAAAGGCCCTTATTCTCCAATTTCAGGTTGCTAAATAGAGTTCACATATCGATGCGTAATTGTTCCTCAGATTTCAATGGAATTTATTCTTTGCTTAAATAGAATTTTGCATATTTGATGTTCTACTGGATACCAGAAGTAAAATGATGAATAAGAATCTGTGGATCTTCCACTGCAGAAATCAATATAGTAGTTTGTAAAAGATGGCAACAGTGGGGATGGAGGAAAATGAATGGATTTGAAAGATATTTAGGAGGTAGAATAATTAGGACTTGAGAAATAAGATAAATGTGCTAAGAAACACATTCAACTTGTCACTGGGTTGCACCTGAGGAGATTTGCAAAACTGAGATGAGAAATATAACATACACTAAACATAGAATGTTTGGAGGTTATGTCAAAAGAATTTTCAGAATCTGTCAGTAAGAGGCATGGGAAAGGTTTCATTAACCAGCAATTAAAAAGTACTGTACATACTCAAAGAAATAGAATGTGGGCCCTAATGAGAGACAGGTATCCCATGAGGTAGAGATGGGTACATTTTGGGGGTCTTGCAGGTGTATTTAAGATGGGTGATCTGGGATGTGTGTTTCTATTGTCTGTCAGGATACCCATCTGGTAGGCTACATCAGAATGCATGCTATTTACATGTGTTAGATGTTGAGATATGCTGCCTCCTAATATTGTTATTTCTTTGAGGAAGGAGGAAACACAGTACACAGGTGAAAAAGATGGGTCCAGAGCCAAATTTACAGGAGTATTTGTCTTTAATACTGGTAGAAATTTTCTGAGCGAGGTTCTTAAAAGAGAAAAAAAAAGATTGAGTAAATTTTATGTCCTAAAGGTGCAGGTATTTTAAAATATTAATTTTAAAATCCTAATTTTATTGTATCATTTTTTCTATTTTAATTTTTTTCTATTTACATTGATGGTTACAATAGATGTGTATTGGCTTATCTTTATTGTATTATTTTCCTGTTGTTGTTTTCCTATCTATCCCTTTTATAATTGCTTGCCCTGCATGGTAACTTCTTTGTATTGGTTTTTTGTGCTTGTGGTCTTTGTTTTCTCTTTCTTATATAACCTTGAGAGTACTCTGAAGAGGTGGTTTGGTGGTGAGGAATTTCTTCAGTTGTTTTTGTCTTGGAAATATCTTATTTATCCATTGACTTTGAAAGAGATTTTCTGGGGATCATAATCTGAGTTTGAGGTTGTTTTCTTTAAGGGCTTGAAAAATGGCACTCCAAACTCTCCTTGATTTGAGGATTTGTGTCGAGAAGTCTGCTGTGATTATAATGGGCTTACCTTTATGGTTGATTTTTTTCTCTGATTGCTTATAATATTCTGTTCTTGTGCTGAACTTCTGGAATCTTAAATTTATATGCCTTGTTGTAGACTTAGCTTGGTCATGGCTGTTTAGAGTTCTATATGCCTCATTTAATTGTATGGCAAATTCTTTATTCATGTTTGGGAAATTTTCTGCCAATATTTATGTAAACAAGTTTTTACAGCATTTACAGTTTCCAGTTTTTTTCATTGACTCCAATCCATCTTGTGTTGTTCCTCTTTGCTTCATCTTATAACTGTTGAATTGTTTTTTGATGTTCTCTTTGTATTTTAAAGGTATCTTTCTTTTCATGTCACTTCATGCAATCCTGTCTTCTAGTTCTGATAGTCTATCCTCGTCTTCATTCAATCTATTGTGTATAATATCAATAGAAATTTTAATATCTTGAATTTCTGGTTCAATCTGTTTCATGGATTTCATTTCTTTTCTGTGTTAGGCATTTATGGTTTCCATTATTTTCCTAAGTTCTTTTATTTTTCTAATTTGTGTTTACCCTAATGTCTTTCATTTTGATCATCATTTCTTTTTGTACCTGACAGATTTTTTTCTATAGCCTTTTCCATTTTTTTCACTTGTGTTGCTATCATTTCAGAAAATTCCAGCAGTTGGCTTCTGATTTCCTCTGTCTAATTGTGCTCTGGACTTGTCCTCAGTAGGCCAGGTTTTTGGAGTTGCATTTTGCTTCTGTGTCTTGTCATTTTATATATTTTATTTTATTTTATGTGTTGTTGCTTGCCAATTTCTTATGGTAGGTGGTTTTATCACTAGAGTATTGAGGCTTCCTTAGCAAACATCTGTTTCTCATTTATGTCTTCTAGATGTAGAGTTTTCTTGGTCTTTGTGTATATCCCAAAAAATCTACCTTCCCAATTTATTGGGAATGAGAAGTTGCTATCTATTTGGCTCAGTGTCCAGTCTTTGGTAGTGGACTATGGTGATGGGTGATGACCCCATACAATTTCATACAAGGAAGAGAAATTGATACAACATTCCATTATTATGTCTTTATGTACACTAAATTTTTATTGGGCACTTTTTATGTTTTCTAAGCAGAAGCTGTAGGGGAAATAGCATCAGAGCATCCTGTATTTTACTTTAATATAAAATCTGTAAAATTTGTCTTTTTATAAAAACTAGTTTATATTGAGAAAATATACATGCTTATTAATAAAACACCAGACCTCTAGTAACAATTAAAAATGTTGATAAGTCAGCAGCCATTCTTAAGCCTTATGAAACAGGTTTCACTGAAACAGACTGGGCCCAATCCTCCTCTATATTCCTGAAGAAGTGTGGTGCCTCAGTTCTGCCTTAGTTTGCTTTCTTTTCTGATTTTACATGAATGAGGAGGCAATATTTCCTCTTGAGATTCCCCATTCTTGCCTTTCGAGGAAGGGAGTGATGACTCATGAGCAAGTTGCCTCAATAACTCACCATGAGCATGAGAAGAAAAGACTTCCTTTTTTCCATTCTCACTGCTTAATTTTTGCTGCTACTTTGTAGTATTCTTTTTCAGAGACTCATAAAATTAAGGAGAAAGGAGCTCTAAACTGCCCCAACATTTTTCTCCTATCTAATAACTAAGAACCTTTAGGTGGGCCCATAGAAATTAAGTGATAACATTAAAGACAGGGAAGTCTCTTAGATGAAGATATCTCAAGCTTTTATCCGTACCTTATAGAACTCTAACAAATAGTGGCTACTCTGCCAGCAAAGGATGAGTCCCACAGCACCTTGTGGTTCATTCTGCATCGAAGCCAATGGAATGGTGACCAGACAGGCATCTGGATTGCTTTCTAGAGACAAATCTTTGGTTGTGAAGAATCTGTGAAAACTGAGAAGACAACTGTAGGGTCATTGCCAGGTCAACTCTCTGGTAGATGCCCAAATGTTCCTCAGTGGAAGCTGAATTCAATAGCCCAGATGGCTAACCAGCAAAGAAAAACTCTTTTTCCTTATCATACTTCTCTCTCTCTCTCTCTCTCTGCTAGTAAGTTACAAATCCATTTTTCTCCAATTTACTAGGCGTTAACTTTACATCTCCTTGGTTAACTAAATAACTTTGTAGCTAAACCACCCCTCCCTTCCAGGAGGTCATGTTGAACCAACTTGCAACAGATGTTTGACTTTGACAGAACAGCTATCAAAGAAGCAATTTACACTAGTACCTTATGTATGTTAACTAAGAGTAAAAAGGGTTTTTTAGCCAGTCTTTCTCTTCTTTCATGTGTATGTAGAAAATTAATAGATGTGCCTTTTCTAACATGTAAATTGTGGTTGCTAAGCAATTGATGTACATTTAACCTGTGATCTTCAGAGACAAGAAATCTTAGAATAGACTTTGAACAAAATTTAGCCTATTCTGTCTGCTAAGGATGACTGCTTAAGTGATTAGGTAAATAACATGACACTATCTATCTCTAGAGGTGATCTTTTCTGCAGCCTGAGGAGTGCTCCAAGTTGCCTTTCTGATCTATTTTCTTTACTCTCCTTCAAAGAATTAGAAGGTTTTGGTTCAGATCGCTTAATCATTCATTTTGGTAACAATGCTTCCTTCTTTAAACATGACTGCTAGAATTGGTATCAGTTGTAGTTTGTACTTTTAGAAGCACCTGCTGAAATTAGGAGTGTGAATTTCTGTGGAATATCGAATCATGAGCCCATCAGGGTGGCTAGTCAAGCCTGGCCTACTTTCTGGTTTCTTTGCAGATAGCAGCCATCTGGTCTGGAATGGGTCACTTCAGTGTATGCCTTGAAGATATAGAAATCAATTAAAATTTGAAGGGGTGTCAATTTTTTCTCTTGTATTTCAAATGGGAGAGTCAGTGTCAAAATCTCTTATTCCTTTGGAATATGTACTTAAGCATTGGAAATCATTCACCCTTCACATATTGAAAAAGAGTGGTTTAATATTTTTCTGCACCCATGAATGACCTACCCACTCTTCTGCAAAAATAGAATACAGAAATAAGTATTGATTGTGATACTATTTCACAATTAGAATTGTACTGTAAGAGAGAGGGAAAATAGTCAGAATTAGTTTATTTTCAGACTTTCTTTAGATTAAGAGTTAATTCTTATTTGTGTTCAGAATATAGATATGAGCCCTAGGAAACACAGACACTTCTGGCCCCTAAGTTATCTACAATCACTAAGCCTGAAATTTGCCACTTTTGCCTTTTAGAACCCAAAAATGAGGTTTCCAAGGCAACATTTATCACAGCCTCATGTACTGTTACTGAACCTGCAGGATGAGGTTTCCTAGGCAACAATGCTCAAAGCCTCATGTACTATTACCAAGCCTAAGATTTTCTCCATTTGCCCTTAGGAGACTGAGATCCCTCCCCCTTGCCCTTTGGGTTCTAAGAGTGATGCTTCTAATCCAGCAATAATGGAAGATACTACTGGGTTATATCCTCCCTGATTTTGTTCAAACCCATCAAGGGCAATATCCCTTACAAGAATTAAATAGTAAATTTGTATGTACTCTCATCTACATGCCCTTTTCTCTCAGTTACCTCAAGGAGATCAAACAAGATCTGGGAAAATTTAGAGACGATCCTTATAAGTACATTGAGGTCCTTATCAGACCTACTTTGAACTATGAACTGAACTAGAAATATGTTATGTTACTCTTAAATCCCCTCAACTGCCATCCAGACTCTAAGGGTGAAGTTTCCAAACCAACCTTAATTGAAGCCTCTACTGGGCTGTCTCCATCCCTATCTGATTTTGTTCAAGCTTCTCAAGGACAGTATCCCTTACAGGAGGTGGCGGAGAATATGACCCTTCTCATTTTCATCTGTCCTTCTCTCACAGTGAGCTCAAACAGATCAAACAAGATCTGAGAAAATTTTCACATGACTCTGATTAATACATTGAAGTCTTTAGGCAACATGTACACAACTATGAACTAGACTGGAAAGATGCAATGTTACTCAAATCAATTATTGATTTCTAAGGAGAGACAACCAGCATTACAAACTGCTATTACATTTGGAGATGAATATCACAACGTGCATTTTACAAGGCCAGAAGACAGGTATCCAGGGGAACAGTTGATTCCTCCTAAAGCCAAGCAGTCCCTACACAAAATTCATACTGGTCTACCAACCAGACAGAAGATTGGAATACCAGACATCTTCAGAAATGCATTCTTGTGTGAGGGTCGAGACGCCTGCCACGTGGAGGAAGACACCAACAGACGCCTTCTCACGCAATTGGCAAGGGGTCTTTTTATTGTCCAGGCATGCGTGGGGCTCACTGAACACTCAGGAACAGAGAGCCCTGAATTGAACCTGAGCAGGGCTTATAAGCTATAGAACAAAGGGAGGAGGGGTCTTTGCAAGCGTGGTTACAGAAGCAGATGGCATTGGTTAGTTTAAATGGCATTTTTACATTTATTGGAGAAAGTA
>RJWM01016597.1:0-45098 GCA_004363535.1 Dasyprocta punctata
AATAGTAGTCTGTGATGACATGAAAAGAATAACTCAGAATGGCAATGTTTCATGAATGTTAATTAAAATGTTAATGATTGAATTTCTTTCACTTAGCTATTCTCTTTTAATTCCTTTCAAGTTCTTATAAGCCTAGTTGACAACTCCAATAGCATTTGGCACATGACTTTCTGTAATTTTTCTGCAATTCTTATATATAATTTTTAAATTTATTTCTCATTTATATTCAGCAAACTTAAAATAGGATGTAATGAAATAATTCAGATAAAAGATCAGCAAATACAGTAATAATTTCTTGCATTTACACACAGTGATATCCTAAAAATCTTGACAGGACAGGTATTATGTATTTGGATACTTTGAACACTCCAGAGTTTTAGCTTCAAGTCTATTTGTCTTCACTCAATTTTCATATCCTGTGAAAGCAGTGATACTCCTAAAATGAATAAGAGAATAAATACCAAACTCTAGTACACAAAATGTGTGATATTTCAAATTGAACTAAAAATAAACTTTCTGTAATCTAATCTAATAGATCTAGCTAATTAAATGCCAAATATTTACAAATGCATTCATCTGTACCTTGGCCAGAATTTCAGGACTTGTTCTCTGTTACAGTTGGGATCATTGGAAACACAGTTTGCTCACATTGTCACTTCATTTCAGATTACTCAGAACTAAGGACGAAAAGTGTTTTGTTTACTGCAGCCTTGGATTCTGTTAATCAAATGTCTATGATTTGTACCCATTGCCAAAGCAAAGTAGAGCCAGAAAATAGGAAAAGTGCAATGATAAAGATAATAAAAGCAGGTTTTTATTCAGGAATGATTTAATAGGGTAAAAGGGGACTTTTGTGTAGAACTGGGCCATAGGTGGAAGAAAATGGAGGTTTACATCTAAGGAACATATGAGAAGCAGGCAGGGGATGTGGGGCTTGGAAGATAAAAAATTGCTAAGAGAAGACATCAGTTATAAAGAGAATTCTGACTAAGCTAATGAAAGGATTTTTCTGAAGTCAGGCCAGGGTGATCAGGTAATAAGGGGATTAGAAATTTAACCAGATAGGAAATGTAGATTCTCACTAAATCTACTGTGCAAATTCTTGATAAAACTAAGTTATGAAAAGATGAACACAGAAAACCAAAAGAAGAAATCTAGCGAAGGAAACAGTTTGGCTATGGAGAAAGTCTTTGTTGTTACTCAGTAGGACAACACTTCCTTGTAATTTTTAGTTCTTTCAGTATTGTTCCTAACCTGTGTTGAAACCTCATTAATCAGGCCACTTACTAACAGAAACTCATTCCCAGTCTATTCCTAGGATGCTTTCCTGAAAATTAGACCTTAAGAGAAGATGTGAAAGCAAAATAAAGGATAGATATTAGGAATGATGGGGGTAAACTTTGTGGAAATGGGAAGGGGAATCTGGAGAAGAGGAAACAGAGGAGGGCAGTGGAAAGTTGAGGTAAAAATGATCAAGATGTGTTATGTGTGTGTGTACCAACTCTCCAAGACGAATGCAATTATTACATATTGCAAACATATACTAACAATAAAAATAATTTTTTAAAGAAGGCTTTTCAAGAATGTGATTCTCACAGGGAAGCGAAGGAAGTAGAAAAAAGAATAAATTGTACCATGTTAGATAGAGTACTACATTGGGTGCTGGAACTGAGTCCTAGTGGGAACCTGTAGAGGCTGTAGCTGGAGAGCTAAGGTATTAACACTTCAACCATGATAAGGCACTGGGTAAGAGAAGCTTCTATGCAATGGCAAATTTGGGACATCTCAATCCCGTGTTGTGGGTCACTGGAATGAGTTCCAGTGGCCAGAGAAAATCCTCAGATAAAAATTTACTATTGCTTTGAATAAAAAGCCATGAGCTTAACAGAAAAAATGATGAGTTTGCAGAGAATATGATAGGATACTGACAGAGTCTGAGACATTTATGAATTATTGTTTTCCTTTTCCATAGTTGTCCTGCAATTTGCCTGCTTGCACTGGGAACTTGACATTTCCTCTTCAGAAATTAATGGCAGCTGTCAGCCTAGTATGTGATAGAAAGTTGCAGCTTTCTAACTCTCTCAGGCAGGTTTATCAAAGTAAATTTTACACACATAAATTATTTTTATTTTAAAATTTGGCAATCCTATATGACCATTAACCATAAAACCATAAACAAGTAAAATTTTCTATCACCCCCAAAAACTCTGCTTCTTGGTATTCAATATCCTTCTCCCACACCCAGATTCTAAAATCCATTGATCTGCTTTCAATTACTATAGTGAATCATAGAATATAGTCTGTTGTGTCTGATTTTTTGTACTTAGCCTAATAATTTCAAGATTTATTCATGTTGTGCCATGTATTAGTAGTCTGTTCTTTTTGTTTAATTTCTGAAGAGTGTTTCATCACATATATGACAGTTAAGCTTAATTGTCAACTTGACTGGCTTTAGAGACTCCTGAAGAAGTTATTGGATATCGGAGAGGGACTATACTTAGCAGGAGATTAATTAATCACTGATGTTCATAGATACGTGTGCTGTTAAGAGACAGGATCTAGATTGAGGTAGGTCACTGGGGGTGTGTTTTCAACAGATGAATCTTTAGGCAACATTCAAGATACAGACTACAACATTAAACCCCTGGGTCCCAAAGACTCATGTCCATCTCATAATGCAAAATATACTCAGCCCATCTCCAACAGCTGCCAAAGTATTAGCAGTTCCAACACTGCTCACCAGTTCTACTCAAATATATCCTCTGCAACTCAAGACAAAATCACCTGTGAGCCTGAACAAGTTAAATTCTTCCAAGGTACAATGGCATAGGATAAACAGTCCTATTCAAAAAAGGGAAAGCTGAAAAATAATGAGGAAGAATTAGACCAAAAGGAGGAATGAAACTCAGCAGGGCAATCTTTAAAAACTATAGCTCTATGTCCAGCAACTGAGGCACATGAATGTTAACTCAAATAGACTGTTACACAGTCTTGCTATTATTGCTCTCCTACTTGCAGGCCATGTGATCAACCAATTCATTTGATACTGCTTGCTTTCTGTATCTACCAAAACAAGCGTTCCATATTTCTGGCATCTGTTA
This sequence comes from Dasyprocta punctata, assembly GCA_004363535.1. Lineage (NCBI taxonomy): Eukaryota > Metazoa > Chordata > Mammalia > Rodentia > Dasyproctidae > Dasyprocta > Dasyprocta punctata. Next base: position 3,102 of record RJWM01016597.1, read on the forward strand.
ACTTCCTGGAGTCTACTGCACATTTGGCTTCATTCATAGCCATGTGGTGGTTGCTTGCCGGGAGTTTGACCCTGCCCCATATGCCTTGTTTTTTTTGTTGTTGTTGTTGTTTTGTTTTGTTTTGTTTTGTTTTGTTTGAAATCTTGGTGGGAGCCTCTACAAGTGCATTACTCTTTCATTGTGCATGTCTTCGAAGTCAGCATCATGTGGATAATGCCAAGGTCTGCTGATGGTATAAGCTGTACAAGGGTCCACTTGAACCTCAGACAGAAGTGTTTTTGAATGCCTTGATGGCTGAACATGGAGAAACAAATCCAGGGGAAGTAATGCCGTAAGTATCCTTCTGTGAGAAGTGTGCCTCTCGGTTCTTCTTTTAAATGAAAGTCTGAAAAGAGTTTACACTTACACGTCTGAAAATTCTTTCAGACTCTTGAGATGCTTTCAAGGCATCTTTGAAGTTGTCCTGGTATAAAGTACTTGGCTCCTTTTTAAAGATGCTAATGTCATTTGTAACTGTGTGCTTTTTGTTGGTATCTGCACCCGTGCTTCTCTCCTAACCAAACTGCAAGTTTTTGAAATCTTTCCATTCTGCTTTTTCTTCACACTGATCACTGTAATCCTGGCTAAAACCAGATAGTAACAGTGCTACTACTACTTGGATGCTGTGCTGCTTTGAAATTTTTTTCCAGCAAATAAACAGCCTCCCACAGATTTGGGACATGGAGAAAATGCATTCAAATTTTTTTACCAAAATGTAACTAAGAAGTCCTCTAGTCCAATGCCCAATAATATGTACATTGCCTTCTGAAACCTCATGAATATATCCTTTATTATCTATGCTTCTATGAACATTCTACTACTTTGAATTCCAACCAGAACTGTCCATTTAACTCTGTTTGCATCATTCTAGGCCCTTTCTAACCCACTTCTCGAATTTCCCAAATTTCCTCCACAAAGAGAGACTTTTCCACCTTTACCCAGGTATAGTCACAGTAATAATCCCATTTCTTAGTGCAGATTTTCTGCATTAGTCATAAAGACAAAATACCTGAAATCACCAAATTGTGCAAAGATAAGTCGTATCCTATTTGACTGTTTCAGAAGTTTTAAATCATGGTCAGTTGACACAGTGTTTTAGGTTTGGGGCAAGGCAGTTCCTGATGGTGAAGAGCAATGGAGGAGGAGGCTTCTCATTGCACAGCAGCTAGGAAGTGAAACAGAGAGGGAGGAAGGGACCGGTGTCATTTTTCCTTTCATGAACACATGCCCAGTGATCTAACTTCAAGGTACTGCACAGTACACGATCCACCACTTCCCAGCAGTGCCAGAGGCTAAGGATAAGCTTTCAACATATGGGAAATATTCAAGATTCACAATGTAACAGTATGTTTCAGCATATTTGAGGACAATTAATATAAAATAAGCCTTTTTCAGTTTCAACACAATTAATGATAATTTAGGGAACTAAAGCTACCTTTTAAAAACAGATGTACACAGTAATAACACTGTGGAAATGGAAATAATTACCAAGTTCGATTTTTCAAAAATTTACACAGTATCTGAGTATTTAAACAGAATTTTTCTCAACCTTTGAAGTAACAGGTATTACCTGAGCTATAACCTATTTCCATATAGAAATAAAAAACATGTTATGGCATTGTCCATAAGTCTGTAATCAAGCGAGTTCTAAAATGCACAGAACGACCAACCAAGCAAATAAACAACAGATGAAGCTGTCACATAGGACCTTGGTTCTTTTTATTTATCTCATCTACATGACCACTTTCTTCTGAAAACAGAACCCAGCTTTGCTTTGCTGCCTTGCAACTTTCAACTCCATTAAAAATTGTATTGGGGAGCAAACGTATTAAATCATCCCTTTTCGGTCATCCAAAGGGAAGGGGATATCTAAATTAGGACAGTTACAGTCTTTCTTCAAAGAACTTAAATCTAGAAAAAGAGGCCAAATGATCCAAAATGAAGATTTCTGATAGGAAGATTCCAGAACGGACTCTCCACGGCAGGTGTCTGAGTTCCAATCCTCATGACTTGGTTGCTTGTTTATTTCATCCTTCAATTCTATGAATCACTCTGAATCACTTCAAATTGATCACTTTTTTGTCCAATTGTTTTTGCTGTGGTTGCCCAGAGTTGAGACTCATGAAACCAAAGACATTCAGAGATCCTCACAAATCCTTCAGAAAGAATTTATAATGCAGAATTGTTTAACCCAGGCACCAGCTGGGATTTCATCACCTTTTTAGTACTACATAAATTATTCCTATCCCCATTATCTGCAATGCAGAAAGAAAAGTTACCTGGCAAAATTTTCTACAGTTTACAAGAAGTCAGAATTTTGATTATGATATCTAGTCATGACCTCCGATTGCTTTTGTGATTCACCCATACATTGAACTCCTTTCATTTGTTTTTCTTAATTTGTATTAGCCCAGACATTTATAAATTATGCATGTGGAGGCACTTATTATTAATACTGATAGAAAAACATTATAGAAAAACAATTAAATGATTCAAATAATTTAAAATCTTGTAATAATGATCCCAGTTACTAAAAGTCCCTAGGACATTTTCCCAATTTAATTCCTTGCTTTCTGTCTTGAATAGCATTAGGCATACTGGTGCCCTTCTACCTCCCTCACTTGTCTCTCTCTCACCTCTGTTAGCACGCTAGATTTCCTTCATATTCCCACTCACTTCTGAAATAAGAATTTAGTAATTTCTCCCATTGCTTTGGTCTCTGGTGACTTAGTGACCCCAAGGCCTCCAATGCTGATGGCTGCTCCTCTCCCTTTAGTTGTTGAACAAAACCAAGTCTCTTACTAAGAAATATGAATTGATGTCAATAAATACATTCTTATTCACTGTAAGTCCAGACCCAAATGTTAGCTAGTTTGAAAAAATGAAACGCGTTTTCTTTTTTTTTTTTTTTTTTTTTTTTTTTTCAAGCTCAGGACCTTGTACTTGCCAGGCAGGCACCTATGCTGCTGAACTACATCCTCAGCTCTGGAATGTATTCTTAAGTATTAAAGATATTAGGAATAGAATCCAGTGACTGTCTTAAAACTAATTGTTCTCAAAAGAACAAAACATTGGATCTCAAGTAGTTGCTAATTTGTTGTTTGGGATCTTGTTATATAGATACAGGAAACTTCAATAAATCTGGACTGGAAGACGAAAAAATGAAGAACAAGAGTGAGTTGAGAACTGGGTGGTTATGAAGAAATAAGGGCACAGAATATGTGCATTCATAGAAAAACCAGAGGCTTTAAGAACAATCATTTTCCTAATTGTTCTGGAAGCTCACTGTGCCTTGTTTTTCTCTTAGAACAACTTGACTGGTGGGTAGTTCTGTAGCTGAGAATAAATACCCAAGTTTTTCAGGCTTATCTAAACTGATTAAGGTGCTGATATCTTCTATACTTACAGCTAATACTGCACATTGGGAAGGTCATCCTCACTAGGATTAGAGAAACTGGAGGATAACTACATTTGATATCACTGTGATACATATGTCATCATCGTGACACAGATCAACAAGTAAATTTTTACAGCATTTTTAATATTTCAGTGAAGTAACAGAAATTTTAGTTCTCAATTAAAATTTATTTTAATTAATTTGGGCTTCTTTATTAAACAACCTTGAAAGTGACATTTTATTTTCCTTCTCTGTGAGGTTCAAGCATTTTCTATCTTTCAGTAAGTTACAATGTATTATTAACTTGCAATGTCTATTCTACCTTAAACTTCAGGCATACAGTGTGCACAAGTTTTGTTATGAATTAGAAAGCAGGACATTTATTAAATTTTTCCTTGGAGCATGAAATATACATTCATCAACAAGATTTTGTTCGAAATTTTTAGCCTTGATTTGATGAAAAAATTTACCATTTTTTCCCCTTTTCTGCAATAAACCATATGCTTGAATCTTCAGGGCAGGCATTTTTAAAACGCCAATTTGTTTTATCACTGTCATTGGACACAACATGTCATTATTTCTCAAGTAGAATTTAGCCTTCTTTTATCATGACACTAACTTTTTCGGAACTGAAATAACCGAAATGTGAAATCTCATCTCAACACTATATTCAGCCAAAACAGTAATTGGCAAGAAATTTCAGCAGAGATATGGAACTTCACTATATGTATATAAGTCTAACAAATTATTGTTGTAAATGTAGTCCCTCATCCACTATTAACTATTCATATGTGATCTCTAAAATCATAAATCTTAACATGGTAATGATAGGGCCGTAATTCACTTGTTTCACTGCTGAATGGGTTGAACCACCAGTGGTATATGCATGACTACCCCATCAGAAGGCTCTTCTTAGTTTTATTAGTAAAAAGACTAATAAAAGTGATTATTCATTAGACCACCTATGATACAAGCCACCTTGTATGTGGGACAGGCTTGCATGTACCACCAGTGATTCAAATTGGTGGGAACATGTTAAACAGATAAAGAAGTATACTTATCTTTCTTTCCTACTTGTAAACCTAAGGATGTACACTTATGCTACCAAGACAATTGACTGGAATTATAATCTCTTCAGAAATAATTTCTTATGAATTAAACTGCCACTCATTTTAAAATGCAAATTGTGTAACACTTTTTGAACACAGGAAACATGCTTTTATGATAACATTGTCCATCTTAAAAGACCATATCAAACTAAATGACTAGAGATTTGTTTTAAATAACTTATTTAATATTTAATGCTACCTACAGTCTGGTGCCAAATAATATTTCAGGCTGCTTTTTTATATTTATAAGTGAACACTTGATTTTGTTTTAATTGGTCTGTTTGTGATCTCTTAAAGCACCTTGAATTTCCCGCCATCCTCTTTATCCTTGCATTTCTTTCATCTTGCATTGTTTTTCTTTCCTCTTTGTACCTTAATTAAACTTCACAGACAAGACCTAAGACTGTTTCTAGCACTTGGGTTTCCATTTTTTCATGATTATCTAAGGATAAGTTATCTCAGCTTTTTCTGAAACCATAATATTATCTCCATAAGTAAAACTTTGTTGGCGTATTATTAAAGATAACTAGAAAGTTTTACAAAAAATTATGTGCTATATCTATAACAAGCTGACTATAATACAGGCTGAGAGTTCCACACAAACTTAGGACTGCATGGAAACCTTCTTCAAGGGGCAGAGTATCTTCTCCCAGAGCAGAGAAAGTTGGGGTATTGACTTGCAACAGTTCTAGAAAATGGGCAAAGATTGGATTAACTTCCAGGTTATGTGGCTTCTGTAACTAATTATAAAGAAGGAAAATAGCATGGAAGTACCTTAAAGAAATAGACACTCAGTCTCCTGGGCAGCTGAAAGTACAACAAATTCTTGTCTGGATGTGTCATCAGCATTAAGGTTCCATAGAGAGAGAAAACAAATTTTCCAAGTATGGTTTCAAATTTTTAAATAAAAACTGACAAATTCTCTAAATTGCAGACAGTGGATCAGAAAATTCACATGAACAGCAGTAAGTAGGATGCCCCAGGATGAGAAAGAGAAAAAATTTGTATGTTTGACCTTAATTAAAATCGAAAAGATCAAAAACATCTTCCAATTACCCAGGTATGAAAATAAACAGTGCTTCTATTTTTCTTTTGACTAATTATTGCAAACTTTTATTAAACCTCTAGCAGTCCTCTGTTTTGCTCTCCAAGTATATTGTAAATGATAGAGTGATCATTCTTTGTATTTTCTGAGAGCAATGATATGAACAGGTTAAGTCTGTAAATTTTTTGACTATCCAAACTATCTCCCTTAAAAATGCCTAGTCCAATCAAAATGTACTATTTATACAGAGTGGTATACTATGTTGCCATAAAGGATTAATAAACTTGAGTCATTTGTAAAAATATGGATTAACCTGGAATATGATATTAGTGAAATAAATAAGACACTTAAGCTTAAATATCACATGGTTTCTATTATATGAGAAACCCAAAATACAAATGAAGTGCAAAATAAAAAATAGATAATAGGAAATAGGGAGATAGGTCTTTTGCAAGAGGGAAGGAGACCAAGAGATGGAGCGGGGGTTGGGGAAGAGAATGGGATGGTAAAAGAATTAAGAAGCATTAGGTACCTGCACTGATTTCCCACAAGGTAGGCAGTAATTTTATATTGTAAACATGTACTAATAAAAATATAAATTAAAAAATTTAGAAAGAATTAATGAGTCATGGTTCAGGAAATTACACAAAAAAACTATTTTTATTTATTTCTTTATTTAGTGTTTCAATATAGCACAGTGTGGAGGATGCCACGTGACCTTCACCCAGACCCAAGTGTGATTGCTCTTGTACACAAGTAGTGTGGGCTGTGTAGAGCTGACTTCCCTGAATTGGCTGTCAGTTGAATTAGTGAGTCTGGCTGAGATTATGGATATATCTTCATGAGAGTGGGCAGCTGATGATAGAACAGCAGTATGTATCGTCAATGGCCATGGCTGAGCTCAGATAAACAAGTTATAACACCATGGAGCTAAGATATGTGACAATGTCTCTGCTGCGGCCTCCGGGACTACAGAGGAAAATTCCTTCCTAGTACGGGCAACAAAGCAGAATACTGGTTAACTGTAACCTGAATCTGACTGTCCCTGTCCCTTCCACAAGAATGCTTTGTTCCCACTGTTACAAACCCTGCCTGCCTCACCACTTATCTAGCGCATCCAGTCTCACTCCCTCCCCATTTTCCTCAGTGAATAAGTAACAAGGTTTTGGGTGCCTTGTGGCCTACCCCCACCTCCCCTGGTGCACAACTAGTCATCCCAGATCCCTGCTGCACCTTTATTTTGTCTCTTACTGTTTCTTCCCACAGTGCACTGCACCTTCAGGCAGGAGACCAGGAACTTGCTTCAGGGGTCTCTGATAACAAGTGCTTATCATATATTTCACACACTAATAAGAATTACAATAGAGTTCTTAAAGTGGTGTTTTATCTCAGTTTCCCCATTTGCAATGTGGAGATATTAGTAGTTTTCTCCCCATTAGTTTTCTACTGTTATCGTGATAAGTTGCTACAAACTTAACATAAACAACGTAACTTTTTTATCTTGCAATCCTATGGGTCGAAAGTCCAACATGAGTCTTACAGCATTAAAACCATGCCATGTTTTCAATGAAGCCACATCTCTTTTCAGAAACACTAGAATTTATTACCTTGATCTTTCAAGTTGTTGACAGAATTCACTTCCCTTCCATTTGCTAGCTCATAGCCAGCTGAGTATTCTCATCTTCTAGAAAAAACTGCATTCTGTGGGCCCCAGACCCCTTCCTCCATATTCCCATTCAGAAATTCCATTTGAATCTATCCTGCTTCTTCTTATACAGTTATATCTCTCTGACTTACTCTTCTACTTCCTTCTTCCATGTCTAAGCTCCATCCAGATAATCCAAAATAGCATTCTTTTTTCAGGTATTTAATCTTAATTGCAAATGTAAAGTCCCTTCTAACATACTCACTAGTTACAGGAATCAGGGACCAAGGCATCTTTGAGGACTTAATCTACTATCACTTCCCAAGTTGAAAATGAACCTGACGTATTTATTGATGTAAGATACCAGAACATCACATGACAGACAGTTGTTTAATAGTAGTTGCTTTACTGCTGGAATTATCATTGTTGTTACCAACACTAGAATGTGCCTTCAGAAAGTTTGCACACTGACAAGAAAACAATCTAATGAAATTATACACACACAAAAATTTATCCCAGTATCTATGAAATCATACACACACAAAAATAATACAACTGTATATTTCAGAGATAGTTGTACTTTAAACTGTTACAGTCCACATTAACCCACATAGACAGATATTTAACTAAAATGTTTTATTTATATTCAGCCATATCACGTGGCCTGGTTTTGTCACTGCTTTTATAGTCAGTCATAAAGAGGAAATACTGTCATAGTTGGGAAATGAGAATGGCCATTTCCCAATCAAAATTTATAACCTGGTACAGACCAGCAATCACTTTAAAATCTCCCAAATCTCCCCTAGATAAATTCACAATGTCTGATCCTGTTAACCAAGAGAGAACAAGAATCTGAACTAAAAACAAAAATATTCATACTTACTATTAGTGTAAAGATGAGACCACTTTTTTAAAAAACAAAAGCGAATACAAGGTTACTTTCAAAATGTCATGATAAAAATTCTAATATGTGGATTATCTTTAGTAAAAAGAAAAAGGAAAAGGACATATAAAGTTAAATGAAATTTCTAACACCAGCTCTAAATCAATGCTACCACAAGAAATGGGTGAAACTATGGATATTTCTACCTCTTATCAGCTGCCTAACTTGGACAATCTCATCCCCTCAGTGAGAAGGCCATTAGCCTCTGCCCAAACTTGCCCATATATATAGATTGACTGAAAAGATGAGGTGGCAACTCAGTCAATAACCTTTGACACAAATTCAGACAAATCTTGTGCTCCTCACAATGACAAATTACTCTAGAAAATTAACTGTCGAAAGTGCAGCAATATGATGAAGATTGATTATTTTATTCTTGCGCGTTACTTTGAGTTAGAGTAACAGCCTCATTTGGACACAGATGGCACTTATAGGAAAGGAGAGATCAACCCCTCATTTCAGCTGTAAAGGAGAAGATGAATTTCCATGGAATAACAACAGTGATGATTCTTTTTCCCATGGAAAAGGCTTGTGTTTTGTCAGTGCCTCTTTGAGATTATATTTTACGATATTAGCCAAGAGGAAGACATTATTTTTAAACATTTTGTAACCACTTCTGAATAAGCCATCTAAAGATAATTTGAGCCCTTTGCTTTAACTTTTAGAAAAAGTAGTTTGAGAAACTTCCCTTCAACTTCTGCATATTTTACTGATACAAAAAATGATTTTAAATATTTTTAAAGTACACATAAGCCGGGCGTGGTGGCGCACATCTTTAATCCCAGCACTCGGGAGGCTGAGGTAGGAGGAGCGTTGAGTTCGAGGCCGGCTTGGGCTACAATGAGAGCACAAGACTGGCCTGAGCTACATAGTGCGACCCTGCCTCAAAAAACCAGGGCTGGGAGTTTGGCTCAGTGGCTTACGTGCCTGCCCTGGCAGGTGCAAGGTTGTGAGCTCAATCCTGGTGCCGCAAAAAAAAATTTTAAAAATTAAAAAAATAAAGTACACAAAATATTTTCATAATAGACTTTGAAATATTAGACTTAAAATTTTCTTTAAAGAATATGCACAATAACTGATAAGTTAAATTCTAGGAAAACTTTAAGTCTCTCCTGGAAATTTATATAGGTATGTATATTGAAAGGGATATTAAACATTTCCAAAAAAAATCAGCAAAATTGTCTTTTTAGAATTCCCACAAGCTATTATTTATTTGGATTCAGATAACTACTTCCCAATGTTAGCGCCTTTTGTTGAAGAAATATTCAAGAATGTTACAGCATCACCTAAAAGATGTAGTTAGAAATTAGTGGAAGTATTATATAAGCAGATCTTAAATTTTTCTAAGGAAATTCTTCCCGAAATGTGTTTACCCTTTTCTAGAGGTAGAGACAGAGGGAAAATAGGTAAAGGAAGAAACAGAACTAGGTCACTATAGAGAGGAAAGGTCTAAAAGCCAAGTATAGTGAAAATTTTCCTGGAAAGATCCAGGGCAGTGCAGAGAGGAATATAAGAAACATGGGCAACTGACATCTCTGGAAGACATCTGGAAGAATATGCAGAACAGGAAGTGATAGAAAAGTGCTTCCATGGGAGTGAAAAAGAAGTGGAGACCAATTTGTCAGAAGCAAATTCTTCCAGGGAACAAGTAGGCCCTATTGCTGCCCACATGTACCTTTAGAGAAAGAAATCAAATCTCTCAATTGCAGTCTTTCCAAGAGAGGAAGAAACACCGCAGCTATCATCAGGAGACATGAAATTGAGTAGTTAAGAAATCTGGCACTTGACTGCCTCTAGTACTGGCAAGATTTCTGATGAGGCTGCTTGGGACGGAGGCAGTGTTAGTAGAGGCTGTGGAGTGTGTTGAATACAATTATAGTGTTCATCTATTAAGAATAATACGCTATGATAACTACTAAAAATACAAGAAGAAATCACAAAGACCCAGCAATGTATCTGTTTCTTTCTTTAATTATCATTTCTTATCAAATCAATAAGGTAATGCAGTTGTTATGATGTTTCTGCAAACTATAATCAAAATCAAAATGAAACAAAACAAAACCCACACCTGGTTAGTATACAAACTAGAGAGCCATGGGTGTATTCTTTAAAGATTTTAATTCAGTAAGTTTGAATTAGAGTTGCAGTACTTTCAAGAGAGGCCTCAAGTGAGTCCAAGAATTAGATATCTTCAGTTAGCAAAAGAGTTCAAAAACCAGGCAGATGTGGCTCTTTCAAATACAGTACCAGTTCTGTGGTCTGAAGAGAAATTATTGCCTTTGGTTTATATTACATAACTTATGGAAGTCGTTTGGACCTTGTTGGACTATGAGTAATTGTAGTAAACTCTTAACAAAATGTTAAAATAAAATGTTTATTATTTTTATTTACCTCCATTGATACTACTGATGATTACCATTATGTCCCAGGATTTTCATAGAACTATCTTGTCCATCCACTTCTAAGAAGAAAATACACCGAGCTGTCCAAGTTTGGTGAAGCCTCTACAAGATTTTATCCAAAATATTCCCCAAAGGCAGTATATTCTTCTCTGAAGTTATAGCCAGAAGTAAAATGGAGCTCTGGCCCTACCACTAGCCACATACTTACTATGGATCTGAGGTGGCTGTGAGGAGGTCAGGGACATGGAATTCACATTAGAGATTACAATTCAGGGGAATTTGGTTATTATGTTGAGGCTCCAGAGTAAAATCAGACACTTACTTACTTTAGGCTCTCCAGGCTTTTACCACTGACTCACCTTGTGATTTAGAATCTCATTTTATTGAGAGATTTCAATGTTGTTTTTGCACCCATTCTGCTTTATTCTTTCTTAATGACTCTTTTGAGGGGAGAGTTTGTGATAAAATACATCAACATCAATCTACCCAGGACAAATGCCCCAAATTCCAGTATATACACCTAATAAATTTGAGTGTCATGAGAGATAGAATGAATAATTATTTGTTTTACAAATTAAATCATAAAAGTTCCCTTTCAGTAACAAGTGTCTCAAGGTTTTTAAAAAGAATTTTGGTTTATGAAAAATAATGGACACGTAGATTTTTTCTGGAATACAGATACTCTTCTCTGTGTTGGGCCACTGTCATTTCCCAACCCAGCACAGGTTAGCATAGGAAAAAGCAGTTTTATGTCAATCTCAGAAGAATATCAAGCATCTCTAAGAGAAGTATCGCACAAAAATCAAGGTGCACGTAACAATGCACCTACTAAGTCTTAAAACTGCCAGCATTCTTACAGCAGTTGGCATTCAACACTGGCAGGTAAGACACAGTTCACAGGCTTTATCTTGGAGAAGACAAAAACAAATAAACAGGAAAAAATTTTAGGGCTGGGGATTTAGCTCAGTGGCTTAAGCACATGCCTGGCAGGCGTGAGGTTGTGAGTTCGATCCCCAGTACCAAAAAGAAAACAAGAAAAGAAAAGAAAATTTTAGAAATCTAAGTAAAGTCTCATTATCATTAATACCCACAGTGGAGGAATGTTATATTCAAGAAATAATGTAAGACATTGTTAAAATAACATTACAAAACTATTTTTTACTCTTAGAAGTAAATTTAGCAGAAATAAAAACATAATAATGGAAGAATTTGAAAATAAATTTTAGGAAGTATCTCATGTGGAAGGGTGATGAAATATGAGTAAAAAGCTATAGGACAATAGTTTTTCAAAAATAATCCTTTTGGTTCAAAAATATAAAAATTATCAAGCTGCAACAAGAAACGAAGAAAATGAAAGCCAAATCATTCCGACAAATCTGCACAAACTAAATACATAATTCAAAAGGACTCAAAAAATCATCCAATACAATAGGTAAAAGCAGGTCTAAGGTCCATCATGTAAAAATTTAGAGCCCTAGAAAGAAAAACATCCCTCACAATTATAGAGACAAGGTACAGAAAAAATAGTTTTATGTAAAAATTCAGAAACAAAATAGTGTGAACATTGCAATGGAAGTGCTGGGCCTCAGTAATCAGTGTTGGTTGGCTTTGTGTTGCTGTAGTAGGGTACGTGCACCCAGGTAATATATTTTAATAAAAAATTTATTTCTCAAATTTTAGAGATTAAGAAGTCCCATATCAAGGTATCAGCATCATGTGAGGACTTTTTGGTTGAGTCATTCCATGGTAGAAGTTACAAGGTTTAGAGCAGACAGCAGGGCAAGAGGTGGAGCTCATAGCCTTAAATCCTTTTATAATCAGTGTCAGTCCATTAGAACAGCTTGCACTGATTAGAGTACAAATACTAAGTGCTGTATCCGCTGCCTTCTTGATTTAGTCACTTCTCAAAGATCACCTCATAACACTGCTTCATTGAGAATTAAGTTTGTAACATTTGTCAGGAAGACACATTAAAATCATAGCATTATATATTCTTGCATTACAAATTATACCCAAAAATTAGCAGATTAAAAGTAAGTATCCATTATCTCACAGTCTCTATATATCAGAAATCTGGGAGGGACTTAGTTGGTGTGTTTCTGGTTTACTCAAGGAGTAGCTGAAGCTATAGTCCCTCAAGAAGCTGTAGGTAGAAAACGTGCTTCTAAACTCACTCATATGATTGTTGACTTGCTCTGGGTTCTGCCTGGTTGTTGCCTACAGAGACCAATTGCTTGTCATTTGTGCTTCTCCAGAGATAACCAAAATCAATATATCTCTCTCCCTCTGAGAGAGAGAATTATGAGAGAGGGTGAATGTCCCAAGCAGAAGTCGCAGTATATTTGTCTTGATCAGAAGTGACATCCCACCACTTCTGTCATATTCTATTCATTTAAAACTAAAAAACTAGATTCTAGTCACACTTGATGGAAATGAAATGCAAAAATAACTAACAAGAGGTAAGCATCACACAGGACCATTTCAGAAGTTTTCAAACACATTCTGGGACTTAGATTGCAATTGAGCAATGCTTTGAAAATCAGAGAGAATAAATTTGTTTTGGCTAGCATTTTGTAATCAAACTAATAATTATACACGAATGTAGAATAATAACATGATTAGATTGCATATATCAAGTTTTAATTTGCATGTACCTTTTCTTTATGTCACAGATACTGCCTCTATGAATCACATCCTCACATTTTTCTCTGCAGGGACAGAAACACAGATTCCCCAGCTTCAGAAAATTTTGGATGCTGACTGCTCATATACATGTACTTCTTTCAGAATTGCCTGAGTCATCTTGCATAAAGGTATGTCCACTCACCCAGAACAGCCTACTTCCATTAGTGAAAGAATGCTTAATGCTATGTCCTCAGTGGCAATAACTTTGAAGGGGCCATCCCAGTTCTAGGACTCCCTTCGGTTCAGCCAAGACCTATGTTATGTGCTGTAGATCAGTTTCTCATTCTGCCCAATTCAATCACTGTTTCCCAAGTGTTCCTGAGAGCATTCCTGAATAAACTTCCTGCATACAAATTTCCTTCTTGTGACTACATCTAGAAGCACTCAACTAAAATAATTGCTACCAGAATTGATAAGGAAACAGAGTCTAAAAATGAGAGCTTGAAGCTAGATCATTCCCAGCTGAATGGTAACAACAGCTCCATCATGGGTGATGACTGGAGTGGGGATAGCAATTGGCATCTTTTAGCAATGAAATTCATTAAAAATGTTCATTGATTGCAAATTGGGATGGAAAATCAATGAAAGTAAAAGCACTAGCAGGTGCTCTATCTCAGACATTTGATAGGTTGTGGAGAAGCAGTAATTATAAGGACAGTGGAATAGAATGGCAGTTGCTTTTGCTGTTGATACACTGGAGAAAGAAAATGAGGTTCTTATCTGCTAATCTACTTATCTGTTTTTCCATAAGCCAAAAATGATAAAATTCAGTCTAGCACTTAATTATAAACAAAGCGGAACTCTATGGAAGGTAGACTTGTCCACTCAGGCAATTGTACTGTGCAAAATCAGGACTTAGTTTGGGAAGAGGTGAAACTCTAAAACTTTGGATGGAAATATATAAGATGAACCATTCAAGAACTCTTGAGATTTAATAACCCGCTGAAATCTCCAGAACTTTAAAAGTGGTCCACTTCTTCCCATTGCTCTCTCACTTCTTTTCAAAGATAATGCAGAGGCCTTTGCTTTATAAAACTGTACACTCGTTCCTCAGAACCTATCTTCTCCTCTCATCCTAGTTACCAGGCAAAAAATTAGAGCCAATTCATAATGTAATCTATACATACTACACTCCATAGAAATGCTTTCATGTTAAGAAAAGGAAACATACTCAAGTAAAGGAGCTTATTATGGTTTAGATCTAAAATGGCCTCTAAAGCCTCACATGTTTGAAAGGTGACTAGGCTATGGGGGCAGTATAGCTAACTTGATAACAGAAGATGGAATCTGGCTAGAAGAGGCAGGTCACTGTGTGTAAGTTAAAATAAATATCTCCTCCCTTTAAATGCCGGGGGTCATTTGGTCCCAGGGATTAGTAAAGTGACAAAGACAGAGATTCAGAATATGGTTAGCACATTTCATCCAGACCCATGATAATTCATATGTTAATGGGATATGAGAGGAGTGGATCAAAGTAGGTTAAGCATATGGTTTTATTCCATGAATTTAATGAGAGAAATATTCTTTACTCTTATGAAAAATTGAAGGAGAAGGAGAAAAGGCAATCATGCTCTGTAAATGGGTTGGTTCAGCATATGAAAACAATAGCTAAACTTAGCCTCATCTAGTGACTAATAATAGTATATTGTAGATACAGAAAAATGCCACTCATGACTACCTTTAAAACTATGTTGTTAAAAATTACCCCTGTGAGGAAGTCATTTAGTGTCACAAGGATATTTCATACTGTTTTTAAGAGAAGTTGTTCAAGGCAAAGAATGAATACATTTATAGTGCAAAATGAGTTTATCAAATAAAGAACAAGGAACTCTAGGAGAAGCATGTGAACGGATCTATTAGTATGATTGTTCTAAAATACAAAAATCTTATCATGTAACAATGCCCACCAGAGAGTATTCACCATTTAAAAAGCACAAAACAACTAAATGGATTCAGTGGTCTATCCAGTGACTAAATATTCCAGCCAATTTCTGTCTTTGTGCATTGCAGTCTCATAACAATGGCTTCTTGACCCAAAAGCCTTGATGGTACGGTTAAGAACCATTCATGGGCCCAATAGCACAAGGTCTCACCCACCTTATGGATTTAATTGTTACCAAAACACACTGATTCCGAGCCCCAGTATAATCATATCTCTTCAACTTCAAATCACATGACAAGTTGTTTTCAGAACTCTGCCTTAAAGGGGGAGCTATTCATGTTGACAGGAATCATCACATAGTCTAGATATGCATTTATTTTACTTTCTGGCAGGGGATCAGTCATACCCTGGGAATCATAAGCTAGGGCACTCATGAAGTGACTCTTGGAAGTGTTGCACAATATGAAAAACTAAATCAAGAAAAAGTAATCCGCATTATTCAGTGATCAAAGGACCTAGTATCCAACAAAAGAGATAAATGAAGGGAATCTCCAAGGTGATAGCTAAGAAAAATCAAAAGTGACAATTGTAAAGCTCTTTTAAAGAGTTAACAATTCAGCATGAGATAGAACTGAATTCTAAGAAGAGATTTCTTCAGGAAAATAACATGACATGAAGGCTGTATAACAAGGCCCATGCTTGTACTGAAATATTGTGAGACAAAAACAAGATGCAAAATACTGTGCATCTGCATGTACTAAATAAAATGTAGGAAATCACATTTAGAAATTCTTGGCAAAAATACACCAAAATAAATAATTACATTTTTTTCTAATTATTTTGCAGATTTGTGACTTGTCTTTTTCTTAAGTGGATTTGGTCAATTTAGCTCATTACAGAATTTTCATACAGTGTTTCCAAATTTGCTCTAATCCAATAAAGTGGGAATTAAGTTTATTCTTGCTTGTTTTAGACTAGTGCCTCTGAAGGGATAAAAATTTGTTCACAAACATCTAAGGACCTAAGTCATACTTCACACCAGGGACGTAGTTCTTTATAATAATTATAAATGATTCCTTTTGTATTTATGTTCCCAACCTTTCTGAAATATGGCTTTGTCAATTCTATAGTGAAACTAAGTTCATGAAACAAAAAGCATAGATGCATGACAATGTTAAGTACCTATTCACTGAATTTCTAGTAAAACAGAGATAGAGCAATTGTTTCTATTCAAGATCCTCTGGTTCTGTTTCAAAAAGATTTGGTTGAATTATATGCTCCAAAATTGTGTTCTTTGCCTAAATTGTCTGTGTAATTCCGAGAGAGTTTGTCATTTTCACTCTCTAATCTAATAACTGTGAAACATTTTGTTTAACACCTTGGCTATTTATATTTTTAGAGCTAAAGAGATTATTGCTTAAAAAGTACTACAGTTTTATGTAACAAATACAGTTTTTTATAATAGTAAAAATATCCTTCTGAGCACAAGAGAAAAATACTGTTGTAATAAAGACCATTCCATCTAACTTTTATAGTAACACCTTCCAGTTGTCATCTTTTACTTAATTTAAAGTACTTTAAAGACACTTTACACATGAAAGGAAAAATAGCAGATGTGGTTTTGCAGTCTCTGTGTAGGCAGCTTCATTCATAGAAATGACTCACCTTATTCACTGAGAAGATAATAAAGTACAAAAAGCTAACAAGCATTAGAGGATATCTTCAGTAAGAAGCCGATGATGCTACACTATCATTGCTCTCCTATCAAAACTGTGAATGAGTCTTATAAACAGAAGTATGGATTTTAAAGAAATGAGTTTCACAATTGGGCTTACTACAGTAAGACTTTGAAAATATACATGCAGTCAAGGGATTCAACCTTAATGAAATAGGTTTGTTTTTGTTTTTTTCTGTTGTTTTTATTACTGTTGTTTTTCATTTTAGCCACTTGGTGAAAATAATGCTAAGTACTCTGTATAAATCAACTTGTTCTTGTTACTTTATGCTCTTGAAACTATTTCAGGGAGTAAATGGATCAAATATCTCCTGAGTAAATAAATATACAGAGATGTGTGTTAGGATGTTAGGGTTTGAGTAGACTAAATATCTATTCCCTTTGCCCCAAAGTGAAATTCAGAACTAACAGGAACAGGAGATACGCATGTGTAGGTAAAGATATCACTTCCATTTCAGATAAAGTCAGTATTGAAAAATATGAGGTAAAGGGCGGGGCAAAGGAGCCAGATATAGTATTTTTTCCTTATAATGAGATGGGCAAGGGAAGAGATAGCAAGAACATGAATTGTTACCATGGTAGAAGACTGAGTTTCATGGACATTGAGGAAATACAAAGGAGCTTCTTCCCATACACACTGTCCTGGGACTTATGAATGATTCAAATCCTAAGCTACAAAGCCACCTCATAAGATCTACTTGTGATCCAAGTAAGGAAATCAAACAATAGTTCATTAATTGACTTGTTTTCTTCCAGAAAAGTCTTTCATTACATCAATTGGCACGTTCATTCTTAAATTCTAAATATAATTTAGAAATGATGAATAAAAAAATCAAGCCAAGAAGAAAGGACAGATAGTAGTTGAAAGGAATGAGACATTACTGCTTCATAGATACTGACAGCCAGTGTTCCAGAAAAGGGAGATTTAGAGTTTGAAATATGAGTGAGATGAGAAGAGTAAAACAAAGGAAGAAGGCTCTTCAGGTAGTAAAAGAGGTATTAGTATAACTGCTAGGGTATATGAATAAAAATACTTATTTTGAGAAAAAAAAGTAGCTACTGGCCAGAGGAGAAGGGTCACATTATAATAGCAATAAAATATGTCAGTATAAAATTCTCAAATTGGGCCATTGAATAACTCACTGTCTTTGGATTGTTTTGATTTCAATAGACAGGAGGGAGCTTTTGAAACTTTTTGACCAAGACTTTAATATAAAAACAGTATTTTTGGAGATAGAATAAACTACCAATTGAGTCAGAAAAACATTAAGTTTATGTTATGGCTTATATGTAGATGTCCCCCCAAAGCCTCATGTACTTATAGGTGAGGCTTTTCAGAAGTTTTTGGCTCTAGGGTGTGTGATGCTCCAATTAAATTGCTCAATGCTGTGATTAAAATTGTGTGATTATTAAATGAGTCCACTAAGTGGTTAAGGATCGTTCTGGGTGTGGATGATGGGAAGGTCCAATCTAGGTGAGGGTGACAGTACCCAAGAGGTGGGTGGCCTGCAAGGGATAAAAAGAAGAGGCTTCTGCCTCATTGCCGCTGCTGCTTCTGCTGCTACTTCAATGCTTTGCAACCTTCTGCCTGCCCCTTTGCCGTATACTATTTCTCCTCTGTGATACCTCTCGGCCATGCCAATCCACCTGGGAGCCAGCTGACTATGAACTGAAACCTCTAAAAATTATGAACCAGCTGGGTGTGGTGGCGCGCGCCTTTAATCCCAGCAGGGAGGCTGAGGTAGAAGGAACCTTGTGAGTTCGAGGCCAGCTTGGGCTACAGTGTGAGCGCAAGGCCGGCCTGAGCTACATAGTGCGACCCTGCCTCAAAAAAACTAGGGCCAGAGTTTGGCTCAGTAGCTTAAGCGCCTGTCTGGCAGGTGCGAGGCTGTGAGTTTGATCCCCGGTGCCACAAAAGTAAATAAGTAAATAAATAAATAAATAAAAATTATGTACCAAATAAAACCTTTCCTCCTTTAATTTTGGGTGTTGAGTATTTTCTCTTACCAAGGACAGACGTAACTGTGACAACTTGAGGCCGAAAGATAGAAAAGAAAGTCTTGTTTTAGCTATTCTCACAGTTAATTTTCCAGTCTTAGATGTTGAGTTAATACACTTGCTGTGGCAGTTCATGCTACCTGCGTATGCCAGAGGGAGAAGAGGTTAACCTCGGGTCTTTTTCATAAGGGCATATGATCACCACTGGAAGGTCTGTCTCCTTTTAAATGTTATCACTTTGGGATTTAACATTTTAAATCCTTGATGTCCATGTGAATTTTGGGGATGTTCATGATAAACCATAGATAAAACCATAGAAATTGTAAATGTTTAATAAAAATACATTTAATACACTTGACTTACTAGACATCATAGCTTAGCAACACAGTACACTGTGGAGTATCAGTTGTTCTCCGTTGTAACTGTTTGGCTAACAGTGAGCTGCAGCTGGCTGCCACAGCCTAGCATCATGAGTCTCCTATGCCACATCACTATCAGAACAAGATCAAAATTTAAAATTGGAAGTCATTTATCTAGGATCCTACTGAGTATCTGTTGCTTTCACATTTTTGTAAAGTTGAAAATTTCATGAGTCAAGCCATTGTAAGTTGAGGAGCAACTATATTCAGACAATAGGACTTGCTATAATTAGGAATGATGTTAAGGGGCAATGTAGGAGACCTGTTCAAAGTGTGCCAAAAATATTTAATATGAAGGAAGAATGATCTCAGTTCATAGGGAGGAGTTCTACCTAGGAAGAGGTAGAAGAAGGGGACTCTGTAAACCATAAATCTCATGAATGCAGTGGGGAGAAACATGCAGGTCATAGCTGCACAACAGGGCAGCTTGCCGTATCGTTTGGAGATGGGCCATGGTGACAGGAGCTGATGGTGAGCATGGGTTAAGATGGTGAAGGGCCTGATGCACTAAGCAGCGAACTTTACATTCCATTGCCTAAGCTTGTATTTCTCAAAGTAGAGCATGCATGTTCCAAAGATAAGCTTGGTTAGATACTTAAAGACTACAGGAACAATATGGTGACTCTTTCTAGAAAATGTAAGGGCTTTGTAACATTGCAGTACATTTTAAATTGGTGAGTAGGAGATTATTTTGGTGTTAAATCTGGTATTATGAAACAGTAGATTAAAATTTGTTTTTCATTTTGAGTAACCCTCTTTTTTTTTTTTTTTTTTTTTTTTTTTTTTTTTTTTTTTTTTTTTTTTTTTTTTTTTTTTTTTTTTTTTTTTTTTTTTTTTTTTTTTTTTTTTTTTTTTTTTGCGGTACCGGGGACTGAACACACAACCTCCCGCCTGCCAGGGCAGGCACTTAAGGCACTGAGTCAAACTCCCGGCCCTGGTTTTTTGAGGCAGGGTCGCACTATGTAGCTCAGGCTGGCCTTGTGCTCACTTTGTAGCCCAAGCCGGCCTCGAACTTACAACGCTCCGCCTTATCCCTCTATTTCTAAGATTCAGACTCCAGATTCTCCCTGAGCTCATTTGGGAATCACTGCTTGAGAATGTGGGGCTACTAAGCAAGTAAAGAGTGGTGACAACAGCAGATTTGCAAATGTGTAAATCAGGCTTGACAGTAGAGGTTAGTTTGACAAATTGCATAGATTAGAGGAAGGCAAATTTATTGGAAAGGTATCAAAATAGCAAAAATGAGGGACAATAATGGTATTTCAAAATGCAGAAAACAGTTTGAATTCATTTTTTTGTTGCTTTACAACTGATAGCATAAAAACCTAAAATGTCATAAAATCCTAATAGATTTTCTTCTTTGTGGTGATTATATCACAGTTTGGTAGTCTGGAGAGTGCTTCCTTTCCTTATTCTTCTTTATCTCAGCAGAGAGCTGTCTTCAGGATAGTTCTGTTTGCTTACACTGCTTTGCATGTGATGCTGCCCTGCCCTGCCCTGCCCTGCTCTACCTTGAGACACTACCAGTAAGAGGGCCATTGCCAGATGCAACCCCTCATCTTTGCACCTGCCAAAATCTTATCCATGTAAGTCACCCAGGCTGTGGCGTTACCTATCTCTGAGGAGGGAGCCCTTACCAGTTACTGGGTGAGGTAGCACCTTGATCTTGGAATTCCTAGCCTCCAGAACTGCTGCTTATAAAATCCACCAGTTTTGAATATTTTGTTACAGCATCCCAAAAGCAATGACAGTAAGGATAACTTTGCTTCCTGACTTTTATCAACGTACCTCTCCAGAAGATTTGCAGAGGACAGTCTTCTCTCCCACCACATGGGCCAGCAGAGTCTGACACACAGCTGGTTCATAGTACACATTGTGGGGCAAATGAAGAAATATTTTTTGAAATGACATTTATGACAATGATCAGTGCTCCTTCATTTCAATGCTGGAAAAGAACAGTAATACTCTAATAATACTTGGTTAATTTTTTAAATTTTGTCTCATGTACAGGTGACTTAGAAATAGTTATAATTTGGGGGTATAGTTCAAGGAGTATAATAAGAATGATCCAAAGAGAAAAGAGCAAGAAAAAGGACCAACATCCGAAAAGCAAAAAAGAAGCAAAATGAAGAAGAAACTGGAAATAAAAGAAAAATCTGAGTTCAACACATACCTTGCTGTGAAAGCTCCTGAGAATGCAAAGAGAGGGGAAGAAATCTATACAACTTCTCAATGCTGAGTAGTAATAATATGGGAAAGAGAACTTATAAACTAAGGCAGGAGAGAGGCAAAAAAATTACTTACATGTGAAGCAAGTCCACAAAAATATGATTATATTTACTGATAAGGGGACAGCCGGTTTCTGGTAGTCAGTGAGAAAAGATGAATGCATGTGTGTGTGTGTGTGTGTGTGTGTGTGTGTGTGTGTGTGTGTGAAATTAGGTAAGATGAGCTTCTTTACTGTTGGTTATATATTACTGAACTTTTATCCAAGTTGATTTATACGATATATTTCTATCATTCAACCCAGGAGGATGTATCTCCTAAAAGCCCTCTCATTCACCGAGTGATAATAAAAAGGACAAAAATTACACAAATAGAATAACAATCAAAATAATATTACACTTATAAGTCATAATCTTCAAGCTCAATTGTGTTAGATGTATATATTTTCCTGGCATGGAATGAGTCCTATTTTGAAATCTGTAACATTCAGTTGGGTGAAAACTAATTTTTTCCTTTTTAGATATTTCATTCAATGCAACTGCTCAGGATAAACAATCTAGCTAATTATCAAGGAGGAAAGGGAAAAATATAGATTTCAGCAATTAATTCTAAAATCTTCACCATGCTGCACATAAGATAGGAATTTTCAGACTGACAGCAGAGGGAAACCCTCTGCTCTAAGATATATAGCCCACAAAGACATCTTTCTAAACTCAAGAAGAATCCTTCTACCTTTAAATTTTGGCTACAAATATGTTGCTTCTACCAGAGTCCTTTCTTCCCTAAGAATGTCACAACATAATACCAGTGCCGAGTGGTATCTATCATAAAGAGATTCTTTTATACTGAAAGAAGAAAAATTCACTAGTGATTAGAGATAATACAAATTAAATTCATTGAATTCAAAAACACCTGCACAAAGGTCAGTGACGAGGTGAGGAAAGACAGAAAGAGCAAAGAAAAGCAGCAAAATGTTCCTGGTATTATAGTAAAGTAAAGCATAGCGGTCATCTAAGTAGAGCAGAAGTCTCACTAAAGCTTAAAGTAAGAATGAATCATATTTAGGAGTCATGGAAATGGAGATGTTCAGATCATACCACTCCCAAAGTTGTCATGACAGTATATTGATTTTGAGCTGAAGGTTCCTGAGAAGAAACAGATATGGCAAGGGTTGTCTGACATCCCCTTTTTTTCCTGAACACAAGTCATAAAACTTCCCTTGAGAAAGATGTCTGTTGTATGAGGAAGAGAACATTCTCAGCACCAGAGTCTGGAGTCAGTGCTGAGAGGGTCCACGTAGGAAAACTTCCTGAAAAATGACCTTTCGCTGTCAGTACTATCCCCATATATTTCTTGTCACTGTCCAACAATTTACTGCCCAAGCCCAAAGTCCTGTGTCTTGTCACATCCCCACAATTCATCATTTTGTGTGTAAAAGGTTTATAAACTTTGAAGCATAATGGTTTCTTCTGATGTTCATTTTCCTTTTCAAAACTACTGTGGAAAATGAAAACATTAAATAAAATTGTAGGTTTTTCTTCTGCTCCCTGTATTATGTGAGTTTAAGTCATAAACCAGGCACAGAGAGTAAAGGCAGTTCCTTCTCCCCAGTATTAACAGGGTTCTCACCTTACACAGATGAGGTTCCAGCAGAAAACATCATACATTCATTTTGAATAGAAACTAGTAAAAAAGTATTTGCAAAATTCTGTGTCTATAGAGAGTTATAATTTGGGAGGGAACCTTGAAGACCTTTTAGAGTATTTTATCCTTGCGACAAAGAACAATATAAGAAAGTAAGAATTTGAGGTTATCTACAAAGAAGTTAAATCGGGACTGTGAACTAGGAAATTTCTTCCATTCCAGTGATCTGTTTAACCCACTGCTGACTCCTTTGTAAGCCATTTAAAACAAACTAAACATTTTCTATGTCCACATTTCTTCCATTGTCCTTTTTGAACTTCATGTTGCATGGAAGACATGAAAGGAATGGACAGGGGTCAACATGTTATCCAAGATAAGGTCACTTGAATTTCACAATGGGCTATGAGTAAACTTTTTCATTTCTCAGAAAGTTAAACTTACTGCTTTTAGCATAATCCCAAATGAGTAGGCTAACCTCAGGCTCAAGCGATCCAGACTCCAAACAACAGCGAAGAAACTGCTTTTCAAGGGAAAATGAGAGTTGTAAAGCTTGTTGATTGAAAGCCTTTTAAGCAGGAACATTAAGAAGTTAAAAGAGGCAGTACCTCAAACTGAAGTACTTATAAGAGGTGTCTTCTGAGAAACAGACTCGGCAAATAAAAAATAAAAAAATAAAAATAAAAAATAATTCAAGGGTTTCTGGTCTTTTGCAAAAGCATCCCTTAGGAGTTCTCTGTCTCTGGCTGAGGTGTTGCTAATAATATTGTCTCCTCACCACAGTCTTGTTTTTACTGACCTTGAGACAAACATTCTTAATCTGAAGATTAGGTGTTTGCACACAGCCCAAAACCCCATGAGTGACAGAATTTTATACTTACAAAACTATATCATGATAAAATTGTTAGGAGTGTTATTGAGGTTTGGAGGTTGGTTGTTTTTTTCCCCCATATTACTGACCAGAATCAAACGAACAAAAAATTTGAAGTGAAATCGTACTGCCATATAAACCCATAATCTGAGTGACCATGACCAGGAATTGTTCAAATCCTTAGACTGTACCTGGTCACACAGAATTGATTTGGCAACATTCCTAGACGCATTTCACTTTCCAATAATCTCTCATCTCTTAACCTATCAGACAGTAGCCAAGAAGATTCTCCTAAAGTGACAAAACTAGGGATGCCAGTTGGAAATAAGTCAACACCAGAACAAGATGCTTTTCCTATTTATTCCCAGAAAGATTTGATGTTTTCTGCTCACTAATGTTTACTATATTTACTCTTCTACTGGTTTTTGAGTGAGAATTTACATTGTTATTAGCATATTCATTTTTCAATATTCCTACAGATTTTTTTTTTCTCTTTTTGAGACAGGGTCTTGCTATGCAGTTCAGAGTGACCTTGAGCTCACTTTGTAGTCCAGGCTGGCATTGAGCTCTTAGGGATCCTCCTGCCTCAGCCTCCAGAATACTGAGATTATAGGTAGGATCCTTGCTGAATTTTCGAGGAAGGGTAGCTAAGTTTGTTTAGACTGCTCTAAAAAAGCAGCTAAGACTTTAATAGTTTACAAACAACAGAAAATCATTGCTCTTGTTTCTGGAAATTGAGAAGTCCTAGAACAAGAAACTGACTGATATGGTGTCTGATGAGGTCCCATCACTCATTTATAATGACTTCAATTTACCTTCACATAGAAGGAGAGAAAACAGGCTCACATAAGCCTTCTTTTATTAGTCACATCATAACACTGCCATGCTGGATATTAGGTGTCAACTTGCAAGTGTTGAGGAGACACCTACGTTATC
The DNA here is from genome assembly GCA_004363535.1 of Dasyprocta punctata. Lineage (NCBI taxonomy): Eukaryota > Metazoa > Chordata > Mammalia > Rodentia > Dasyproctidae > Dasyprocta > Dasyprocta punctata. Next base: position 28,075 of record RJWM01016597.1, read on the forward strand.
TTTTATGAAGATAATGCCTACTCTTTCAATGCCCATGTTGTTTGACATGAGAAGCCAGAGCTAGAACTGATGAGAAAGAATAAAAATCATCTTGGACCCTACACTTCGAAGCACATAAAAAACCTAGAAGAAGCTGGGCGTAGTGGCACATGCCTTTAATCCCAGCACTCAGGAGCCTAAGGTAGGAGGAGCATTGTGAGTTCAAGGCTGGCTTGGGCTACAATGCGAGCACAAGGCTGGTCTGAGCTACACAGTGCGACCCTGCCTCAAAAAACCAGGGCTGGGAGTTTGGCTCAGCAGCTTAAATGCCTGCCTGGCAGGCGCAAGGTTGTGAGTTCAAACTCTAAAAAAAAAAAAAAAAAACAAAAAAAAAAAAAAAAAAAAAAAACCTAGAAGACACTTAAACTTAAGTGGGTAAATGTGTTTGATACACAAAATGGCCGATGCATTAGTCAGATTTCTCATTGCTGGAACACAAAACCTGGCCCTGATGACTTAAAGGAGACAAGGTTTGATTTGACTCATGGGTTCAGTGATTCAGTCCATGCTCAGAAGTGCCCCCACCTTCTGGCAAACATATCACAAAGGAAGGATGTGGCAGAGCAAAAATTCTTAGTTTGTGATGGCTGGAAACAGATCAGGGGAACAGTGCCAGACAGGAAGGCAACAGGGACCATGTATAGTACCTGGTGTATCCATGATCCACCTGGACCCACCCGGAAGTGCTTTACTAGACCCCTGAGCATTTCTCAAGCCAATCAACTTGAGATACTTAAGGTTAACCTTCAGTCATAGCTGATGTGTGTGGATACTGGTCAATCAAGATGCACTGAGGAAGACATTGACAGGAACTTACCGAATGTCGATTCTCCATTTATTCCTTGTCATAGTCCCTATAAATTTTCTCAAGGAATCATCTGTTCACGTAAAATTCATATTACAATCTACTTTTGCTTACAACCATCACATACAAGCTCATGTGATGAAGGTTTGAGTCAGTGAGAGCTAAGAAGAGATACAGTAAATTTTTATAAAAGTTCTTATTTTCTACTATTGATTTTATTCCTTTTTCTTGACTGTTTTCTTCTACTTCTCCCTGTCTGGAATGCTGACTTAAAAACTGCAATGTACAGCAATCATTCAACCCTGGGAATTAAATCAGAAAAAGTAGAATAACCTTAGACATGGACATTGATGACCTAGTATATTGGCTGTGCCTGCTCTAATCTGCCTACCTCTGCACATCTTATGTGGGAAAACTGAACTATTATTTTGTTAGGTCACAGGAATCATGTTTGTATTGCACATAGCTAAATGCAATCCTTACTGGTTCACCTGGACTGATAGAAGTTGCAGATGCCAATGACAAACTTGTCTCTGTAGAAGGAAAATACTGCTCGTTCCAGAACCAAACAAATATTCTTAGTAGATATTAGAGTGGTAAGATCAGTTGGATAAGGAACTGACCAGAGTTGATTATATGTTTGGAAAAATGAAAAAAAGGAAAATATAGAAAAATACACCAAGGAAGTTCAGTAGAAAAGTTAAAGTTCTTCACTGTAGGAGAAATGAAGGCAGGGATAAAGAAATGTTTTTCTGAGTTGTATGGAGAAAAATTTTAGGAGATTAAAAACAAGCCGTTGGTGTCAAGTGGACTTGGTTACATTGCTCTAATTATCTGATATTTTGATACTATAAAATACAATACCATACAATAATAAAATTTACCATTCCTGAATCCAAATATGTAGGGAATGAGATGCCTCTGGCATCTCTAGGTTGCTAATCACTAACTAATAGCAGTTACAGTCTAAGTTTTTTCCTGTTCTTGACTTAGTGACCATTGTAAAGCTCTTTAATTGCTCTTAGAACAGTCAGGCAGAGAGAGAGAGAGAGCGAGAGGGAGAGAGAGAATGAGAGAGACAGAGACAGGGACAAAACAAAAATGAAAAATGGCAATCAATATTTAGAGACAATATTAGAAAAAAATTAACAAGTATGTCTTTTTAGAAGAGGAGCATTACTTAAAATGCATTTTAGAAGTAAATAAAATATTAAAAATAATGCAAGCACCATTGTTATTTCATTTCAGCAATTGTTATTTTAGAGATGGTTTCCAAGAAAGTTCAAGAATTTTAGAAGATCACGGAGTGATGTCATAAGAATGTTTTTAATCTACATGTGAAATAACATTTTTTAGAGCACATAATTTAGATGACAATTCTGAATAGCTTCTGTCCCGTTTTCTGTACAACTTCTGTCCTTAAATTTTTAAGATCAAATGTTTATCATATATGTATGTGTGGGGTATAGAAACACTGTTTTAGTTTATAATTTCTTAGTAAAAGTGTAATTTATGCCAGGGCTATAACTCAGCAACACAAGTGCCTGCCTGGCACATGCAAGGTCCTAAGTTTGAATTTCAGTACCAAAAAAATGCATTTTATTAAAATGGTAGCTCATTACTATAGATATAATAGTTATAATTAAAATTTTTTCCTAAAGACTCAGATTAAGCATAGACTCAAAAATTCAGAACATTTTACTTTATTCAGGTTTGCTGAGTTTCCTAAGTGGGCAATGGTGCAGAAAGGATGTGAACTGTGTGTGGAGGTGAGGGAAGGTACCATTTTAGGGTACCAGAAAAGAGTGAGCTGCGTAATGTAAACTGAAAATAAATCTGAAAACTGTCAAAAAGATAAAGATATTTTATGTTTTTTGCTTCAACTTGTCCAACTCAATTTCATCTACTACAAGTGAAAGATCTTTTGGAAAACAATTAAGCTCAAGAGGCTGAGAAGTATAAAATTATAGCTGAGATTACCAGAATTCTTAATAAAAATTTCTGAGTGTATGAGTGTTCCCAGGTAGCATTTCAAACTCAAGCTTTATACCCAAATTAACAAGGAGTTCCGAAACAGACAAGAAAGGGCTCCCACCAAAATGTAGTACTCTTGACAAACAAAAAGTGCAACTATAAATGTTTGGAGGAGTAAGTTCAGGACAAAGATTAATTGGCATAAGGTTTAAAGTCAATATACTTCTTAAGTTTAATAAGAAAGCAATTCTAGGAAACATGTTTTTCAAGAAAGTAGACTACTTTGTTAATTTATAATCTTTGAGACAACCCAAATTAACAATGATTCTAGTAGAGATTGCAAGAATCAGTTTTAGAAAAAAATTTTTCTGTTGCAATAAACAAAGTGATAAAGGAAAGCTTCACAGAAATAAAAAGCTTGCCATTTTAGACACAATGTTTCATTCCCTTGGAGATTTGCTCAGAGAAGGCTCTGTTTATAAAGTAACATTAAAAAGAGTACATTTTAATCATAGTCATACAAAGCTATATTTCTCAAATTGAGATCTTTGGACGGAAGGTCATATTGATTTTTAAAATATTGAAACAATTCTGACTGATTCTGATTGATATTCTCTGAGTACTCTGCTAATTTAGTTCTAAATTTCTAGAATCACCAGTGGGGTGAGGTTGACCCAATCTAAAAGATATTTCCTTTTAGTGTTTTCCCTTACATAATTACATTTGCTGCTTCCTATGTGGATTTAACTACTGAGAAAAGTTTCATTCTTTTACAAAACTTGATACAGAAAATACTGTCTGGAGTAGCAGCATCACCAAGCTGTTCTGGAAATTTTCAGTGTACCTGGTTGATAGCTAATTTTACATAACTTGCAATAAATAACAACAAAGCAGTTGTAATGGTTTTCTGCGAAACCAAATGACACAGTTTTTTTTTTTTTTCTGGACACAATTTTTTCTTTTGGCGAGCTTAGCTTCAGGCTTCTTTGAAGTCCATCCTTGCACTATTTTATAACTGAGCAATGCCATTTAATTTCAGTGTTCATATTTGCATGTGAATGTAAGATTAAGTTGCACCAAGTAATTACTTTAAATGAGAGGAACTTATTTCTAATGTATTTCTAAATAAGTCTTGTTGCCAACAGATAGACAAGTACATATGCTGAAATGACAATTGTCCTGCCATTCTGTTGAGTGAACATAGTGGTGATAAAGACGCAATTCCTTCTCTCAATTTAATAAGCATTGATTAGGCAGAAAACATATTGAAGATTCAAAGCGTTTACAAGAAGATGACTTAATGAAGGTATATTTGCCCCAAAGTAAGGAAAATAATAAGGTCTGATGAAAATTGCTGAAACAGTCAAGTGAAAAAAATTGTACTCCACGTGATTGAGGCAAGAGGATTCCCAGTTGAAGTTCAACTTGAGCAATTTAGTGAGTCAGTGAGATCACATCTTAAAATTTTTTTTAAAAAAGTTAAAAGGGGCTGGGAGTGTAACTCAGTGCAAAGACCCTAAGTTTGATCCTCAGTGTAGGGGGAAAAATGGTAAAGAACTGAGACAGAAGATTGGAGCATGGAGAGCGGCTGTGTAATTGAATGCGACCCATCAGTTGTGGAGACTTGGGGACCACACAGACAAGGTTGGAGGCAGCACCTGCTGAGCCCTGAACCTTCTATGAATTGGGAGACATTGTCTTCAGTTCTTCGGCATGGGATCTTTGTGATGTCAAGCAGAGCACTGCACCTGATACCAACTGAAGAATTCTGCCTTCTCTTCTGGCACAGGATTGAGTTGAACTCTGTTCCAATATCAGTATTCTGACACTAGATCAACTGGATTTTTTGATGGGACAACCTGGATCTGATGTCAGAAAGAAGATATCACTGAGTTCATTGCTACTGCCCTCTTGTTTTCTCAGTGCCCCATCTTATATGCAGGGTGTATTTTCTCTTTTTCCTTCAGACAACTTTTTCTCTGTGATCATTTCTTTACATTTTTTCCTCTTCTTTTTCCTTTTCTCTTTGCCCAAAGTGAATGTTAAACTCTTCTGTTCATTGATTGTTCCACCCAATTCTTTGCATAGGTCAGTCAGAGCCAAGAGAAGATGGACTGATCACTGCCATACCTGGTAACAGAGCTACTACTTCTTGTAGATCAGAAATAGAGGGTGAAACAGTGTTACTGAGCTCAGTAAGACTCGGAGTCATGAAAATGGTCAGCCATGTGTCTGTGATTATGGCTCACATAGAAGGGGACAGGAAACTAATGAACCCTATCTGCTTCTCTCTACTCCTCAGCATTCATCAGTGGACCCACACTGGCAGCCAAAATGATACAGATTATGATCTTTCAAAGCCTCAAATCTAGGCAGAAAAGAGCAAAGAACAAATCTGGAGGGAAAACAGAAGTTTGTTGGTCATTTCTGTGTTTGCTGTGTATTTATAGAATATTTATGAAATACGTGATATTTTAATATAAATGTATATCGTATAATCTTTAAATCATATTAAACATAATTGTCTCATATTTATTATTTCTTTCTGGTGTGAACATTTAGAATCCCCTCTTTCAGCTTTTTGAAGTTAAACACAATGTACATTGTTATGATTTATAGTCTCATACATCATCACTGTTTTTAGAACTTCTTGTTTCTATCTAACTGTAACTTAGTAAACAACAATCAACCTTTCTTAACAGTCTCTTGTCCCAAACTCCCTGCAGTCTCTAATAGCCATCTTTCTACTATCAATTCTATTACATCACCTTTTTTTTTATTCCATATATTAGTGAGATCATGCAGTACTTTTTTCATTGTGTCTGGATTATTTTACTTTATGTAATAATCTCTATTTCCACCCATGTTGTTGGAAATGATAGTATTTCTTCATTGCATTTGTGCTACACTGCATATGTGTACATTTTCTTTATACATTCATCAACTCATTGTCACTCAGTAGACACTTAATGGGTCAGATTGCTATTCTACTGTTAAATCCATATTGTTTTCCTTAATGTCTGTACAAATTTACATTTCCACCTATAATGTTCAGGGGATTCCTTGTCTCCACATCCTCACCGGCACTTGTTTTGTTCAGTCTTTTTGATAATTACCATTCTTTCAAATACCACATAATATCCTATTGTAATTTTAATTTACATTTCCATGTACTATTAGTTATTTGTATAATCTAGAAATGTCCATTTAGGTCCTGATTTTTTAATTAGTATATATTTTTAATATTTTTGGCTTTGGAGTTTTTGCTTTAGTTCTTGTCATTGAGTTTTTGGAATTCTATCTATTTTTTGTAGAAAATCCCTTGACAAGATGTATAGTTTACAAATACTTTCTTTCATTGGGCAAATTGCCTGTTCATTGTGTTGTTTGGGTTTTTGTTTGCTTGTTTGTTTTGTTTTGTTTTGTTTTGTTTTTTGCTTTGCTAGAGCATTTTAGTTTGACATTATCCTACTTGTCTATTTTTATTTCCTGCTCTTTTTGTATTTTATACCAAAAAAAATCCCTGCATATTCAATGCTCTGAAATATTTCCTTTATATTGTCTTCCAGTAATATCAAATGTCAACTCTTAAGGTCTTTCCAACCATTCTGAGTTGATTTTTCTAAGTGGAAAGAGATAAGGGTATAGTTTTATTCTTTTGCATGTGAAAACTCAATTTATCAGCAAGATTTATTGAAAAGACTGCCTTTTCCCTGACGTTTGTTTTTAGTACCTTTGTTGAAAATCAGTTGTAGATGGGTGGATAGGAGCAGATGGGTAGATGTTTTTGTTTTTATACTGGTTCCCTGGTCTTTTGAGTATTACAGCTTTTGAAAGTCACTTAGTGTAAAGCCATATATTTTAATCTTTTTACTCAAAATGTCGTTAGACGTGATTGGATAGAGACTGAAAATGGAGAAAATCAAGTATTTCTAACTTGTAACATTTCTGTCTAATGCAGGTATTACTCCCATATTCCATGCATATTCTCCATGGCCCACCTATCATCAGTCTTTTCACCATGGTCCCCACTCTGATAAGATAGGACAGAGAAGTCATAGAAGCATTTGCCTGTTTTAGGCACATAAGAGACTGAGGTAGGATGATTGCAAGTTCAAAGACAACCTAAAAAATTTAGCAAGACTCTGTGTCAAAACAAAAAAAGTTGGAGACTTAATACTGCTTTCCTGGAGCTCAACCCCCTTACAAGGAAGAAAAGTGATGATATGTAATATGAAAGTATAATAATTTACACTTGATGATATGATAAATAGGTAGATCTTTGGATAGCAGAACCTCCCAAAATAGACTCAAAGATATGCCTTTGATTGATTATAGACAATCTTCTTCATGGGAAAATGATTAAAATAAGAATTTTGCAGCCTCCTACTAGGAGTTTAGATTTTCCTATATTACCATCCTTTATTTTACCCCAAATGATACCATTTAGGTAGAATAGTAAATATAATTACAGTGTATGAGAGAACATCAGAGAAGTTGATGAGGATGGCTTGGCTCAGTGGTCTTGCTAAATGCATTCTCATTCTCCAAACTAAAAGGAAAGAATCTAGCCATGATACACCCATATTTTTGAATCGAGAGCATTAACATTGACATTGAAACCAAAACATAATCTCAGAGAAGGGTCTCTATTCCTGCTGACTTTGATGTATTGATATAGAATATCATCTCTTTTAAACCATTAGCATGAGGAAAACTTTGCTTCACTCAGAACTGAGTCAAGGAGAACTACTTTCTTTGGAGGCTTTTTGAGTACTACTCTCCAAGGAGGTATAATTTGAATCAGCCAACCAAGGGAGGTGATGCAAACTCCTTATAAAATCTACAAATTTGGGGTAATCCATTAGATATGCATTATGAAAGCACTACATGAGTTCAGACAAGCTCCATGATCAGGATCATCTTGTGCCTGAAAGCAGGTGCCCAGGATTTATTAACAAGAATGAATACATCAGCATTGACTTAACTCAGACTGCTGCATTTTGTGAGTGACTGGCTTCAACTACAATATTTCTACAGACTGTACAAAATTCAATTATAGAAAAAATCGTCAGAGTAACTATGAAAAAAGAACAAATAAAGTAAACTGAATTAAACAAGGAGGCAGTTACTGGTGATATCATTTGGATAAATTCAAGTAATTTACACAAAGTCACACAAAATGCCTGCTAATTGCTTCTTCTGTATAAAATGAATGTATATAAGCAAAGATAATCTATCTTTTTCAGAAACCAGTATTGATTTCTTGAAAGTATGTTATTCAGATTTGATAATACCAATGCCATTTTAAAAACTTAGCCTTTATTGCCTATAGAAACTTATAAAACTTTAAATGCCAATATTAAGCACAAAGATAAATACCTGTGTACTTGAGTATCAATATTTATAGAAGGCATTAGAAAATGCCAGTGATTAGGAACTCTGATTTATTACATTACTTCATTACTATGAGATTATAACTACTGGTGCTAGTTTATAGAAACTTTGATCTTCAGATTTTTCTAGTTATAAACTTAGGGAAATGAATTAGACTACCATGAATGCAATGGAAGGAAAAGATCAGCATTGTAATACTCATATACAGATTGTATTAGCTTGCTAGTTTTCCTGTATAAAATGAACAACTGGATGCCACATACCAAAAGCTACAAACGAGAAATCAAGTGGTTATATTGGACATGCTCTCTCTGACTGCTTTAGGGCAAAAAATTTTATTGATTCTTCCAATCTAAATGTTTTCGAAAAATTATTGGCATTTCTTGGCTTGTAGTACATCACTGCCATCAGTTGTTCATTTCCCTGTATACCTTCACCTTATCTTTCTTCTGTGTCTTTTTGCATGCCCAAACGTTCTCCTTGTATAAAAACACAAGACATTGAACTAAGGCTTACCCAAATAGATTTAACACACATCACATACTAAACACTGTAGCTTAGAAGCACAGTGGTTTCCTCTCCTGATTTCAGGGATATCTAGCAGCCACTGCTCACTATAACTGTCCAGTGTCAAAAGAAAATATGGTATTCTCATTCAGAAGGTCCTTCATCTTAGGTAGACATTCACCTCTCCCTGCAATCTGCTCTTTCCACTAATGAAAAGAAAGTGTCTCTCCTGTGTGGGATAGCCCAGTCCAGTATGGCCTAGCAGTACAATGGGCACTGATTGGAGCAGCCCAGCGGTGACAGGACACTTTCCCAAGGGGCCCCACAGTTAAAATCAATTTACCAAAGGGAAACTCATTTTATGCAAGTTCCTGGTATATACTATATTTCTTTATATAGCTGCACAGTTTGTTCCAATGGTTAAAGGTATCAAAACACACTTGGTCAGTTGCTAAGCTGTGCAGGATGTTATTCCTACAGGTAATTGAACTACTTCAGCCAGAATGTCATACATGTTGTAATCAGTTTTTCTCTCTCATATGACAACACTGTAATTGCCTGAGATAATAATCTTCTAGCATGAAAGAGCATAATGAAGAATCAAGTAGATAACAACCTCTCATGCTTAATGAATTGGGAAAGAAGATTCTTGTGATAGACAAAAGACCAAGAACCACTTACACAAGACATCTTACAGAAGACATGTCTGAAGAATAGAAATTTCCTAAGGAAGTCATATTAGTGATGAAGCTATCTTCCATAAAAAATCTACAAACACTGACATAGAAAATAAAACAAAATAAAAAATAGGAAATAGGAAATGATAAGACAGAGAAGCAAAATGCAACCCTAGATCTCCACCCTACCCAGGAAAAATACTGAGCACAATGAGATAGAAAAAATCAGAAGCTACACACTAGAACTTTCTGAAATGATGACAGTAGAAGTAAAAAAAAAATAGAAGTGGCTTTAGAAAAAATAATCTCTCAAGGTAAAAAAAAAATGGCAATCAAAATGAAGGACATGCCCAGTGAATCTAGAGAAGATACAGATTTTAAAAATAGAGGATCTTAAGAAAATGATGGAAACTATGAATACCCAACATCAGAAAGAAGTGAAAGCCATGAGACAGATCCAAACAGATATCCAGGAAATTAAAAATTCCACTGAAAAATACATGTAACAGGTTGAACAAAGGCAAAGATAGAGTATCAGATTTAGAAGACAGGCTTGCAGTCCATGACCACAAAAAGAAAGATATCTTAAAAACATCAAAGGACCATGAAAAACCAATCCAATAACTACAACAAATATCAAAGAAGAACAACAAAAGATTGATCAGAGTCAATGAGAAAGCTGGAGATAGCACAAAAGCCATAAAAAATTTCTTCACAGAACTAATGGCAGAAAATTTCCCAAACATAGATGAAGAATTTGACATACAAATAAGTGAGACATGCACAACTCAAAATAGCGATGATTAAAATAAATCTAAACCAAGGCATATAATAATGATCAAGATGTCAGAAATTCAGCACAAGAACAGAACATTAAAAGTGGTTAGAGAAAAGAAAAACATCACCTATGAAGGAAAATCCATTAGAATCACAGCAGACTTCTCAACAAAAACCCTCAGGTCAAGAAGAGGTTGGAGTGAAGTATTTCAATCTCTAAAAGAAAACAAACTCCAACTCAGATTTATGAACACTGAAAAACTATCCTTCAGATATAATGGAGAAATAAAATACTTCCATGACAAAGAACAGCTGAAGAAATTCATGACCACCAAACTAGCTCTTAAAAATTCTCTAAAGAATATATTTTAAAAAGATTTTTGGGCCAGGAGTTTGGCTCAGCGGCTTAAGTGCCTGTCTGGCAGGCATGAGGCTGTGAGTTCGATCCCCAATACCGACAAAAAAAAAAAAAAAAGATTCTTAAAAAGACTACAATTCTAAGAACACAAATAGAAAAAAACTGCCAGGCAAGACAAGCAATTAAACAGAGAGGAAACACAAGGTACCAGCAAAAGATAAATAAATGAGAAGGATATGCCAATATGTATCAGTTACCACCATCAATGTAAATGGTCTCAATTTACCAATTAAAAGAAACATCCTGGTAGAATGGATCAAGAAGCTAGATCCAACAATATGCTGAATACAGAAACTTATTCAACTTAAAAAGCAATCTATAGACTGAAAGTCAAAGGATAGAAAACAATACTGTATGCTACAGAAACCCAGAAAAAAAAACCAGAGACAGCTATTCTGCTTGCAGACAATATGAAGTTCAAGCCAAGACTGATTGAAGAAGGCAAAGAAAGTCACTACGTATTTGTTAAGGGAAAACACCACAAAGAAAAAATAACAATCATCAATATATATGCACCCAACTATGTACAACAAATATTAATGTATATGAAAAATTAAATAAGCACTAATACTGTAATGAGGGACCACAATACTCTACTGTCAAAAATAGTCAGATCTACTAGACAAATATTAACAAGAAAATATCAGAACTAAACCAAACCATATAAGCAAGTGGAATTAAATGTCTACAGGGTGTTCCATCCCATATCAAAACATGCATTCTTCTTAGCTGCACATGGGTTGTCTCCCAGTGGAGTATTCAGTAGTCCATTGAACATGCTTAAGAAATGCAAAGGAATTCAAATTATCCAATGCATATTATCTGATCAAAGTGCAATAAAATTAGAAATCAATGGCAAAAGAAACGACAAAAAAATTAACATCTGAAAATTAAATAACACTCTACTGAACAACCAGTGAGACACACATGAAATTAAAGAACAAATTAAAAATGTATCTACAATTAAATAATGCAATGATACAACATAACAGAATTTACAGGTCAAAATGAGAGCAATCCTCATAGGAAAATTTATATCAGTGAGTTCTCAGATCAAGAAAACCGAACAAGCTCAAATAAACAACCATTGTTCAACTTCAAATTTCAAGAAAAGAAGAACAAATATCAAATTAAGAAAACACAAAGAATCAATAAATAGAAAAGTTGGATCTTTGAAAGAATAAATAAAATTGATAAACCCTCACCAAACCTTATCAAGAAGAGGAAAGAAAAGACTCAAAGCCATGTAATGAGGAATGAAAAGGGTGAAATCACAGTGGATCCTTTGGAAATCCAGAAGACGACCAATACTTCTTTGAGAACCTGTATTTTACTAATATGAAAAATGCCAAAGAAATGGACAGATTCTTATCTACATATGAATTGCCAAACTAAGTAAATAAGAAATAAAAACTCTAAATAACCAATATCAATCAATGAAATTGAAAATGTAAACTTTCCTTCTAAAATCAGGAACAAGAGAAGGATGTCCACTATCACCACTCCTATTCAATAGAGTTCTGAAAATGTCATCCAGAGCAATTGGAAAGGGCAGAGAAATAATAGGAATAAGAACAGGAAAAGAAGACGTTAAATTATCATTATTTGCAGATGGCATAAGTACTCTACATAGAAGATCCTAAAAATTCTACCAAAAGACTACTAGAGTTAATAAGCAAATTCAACAGCATAGCTGGAAACAAAATTGGCACTCTAAAATCAATAGCATTCCTGTAAAGAAACACAACCTCACTGAGAGAGAAATTAGGGAAACCACACCCTTCATAATAGTATCCAAGAAATGAAGTACTTAGGATTCAATCTAACAAAGGAAGTAAAAGATCTATACAGTGAAAATTACAATACTCTGAAAAAGGAAATTGAAGAGCATATCACAAAATGGAAAGATACCCCTTGCTCATGGATGGGAAGAATCAACATTATGAAAATGGCCATACTCTCAAAACTGTTATACAGATTTAATGCAATCCAGATCAAAATATCATTAGCATACCCCACCAATCTAGAGAAAACATTCCTAAAATACATTTGGAATCAAAAGAGACCTAGAATAGCGAAGAAATTCTGGGTAACAAAGGCATGGCAGGAGGCATTGCAATCCCTGACTTGAAATTATACTACAAAGCTACTGTGATAAAATCAGCACGATACTGACAAAAAAAAAAAAAAATAAAAAGACCTAAGGATCAGTACAATAGAGTAGAAGATACAGACACAACTTCAAAGACACTCAGCCACCTTATCTTTGACAAAAGTGCCAAACATGTTCACTGGAGGAAAACCTCTTTAATAAATGGTGCTGGAAAAATTGACTTTCTACATGCTGAAGACTAAAACTAGACACGTCTATTACCATGCACTAAAGTCAAAATGGATCAAAGATTTAAGTATTAAAACAGAAACACTAAATCCCTGGAAGAGAGAATAGATAGAACACTTGAAGGCATAGATGTAAGCAAAAGTTTCATGAACAAAACTCTGATTGCACAAGAAATACTACAAAGAATCAACAACCGGGATCTTATCCTATTAAAAAGCTTTTTCACAGCAAAAGAAATTAGCAAAAAGTGAAAAAAACAAAGCATAAAGTATGAAAAAATTTAGAAAGCTGTTCCTCGGACAAAGAACCAATATCCAGAAAACATAAAGAATTGAAAAAATTAGACTTCACAGACATGAAGACAAAATCCAAAAATGGATATCTGTGATAAATACACATTTCTCAGAGGAAGAAATAGAAATGAAAAATAAGTATATGAAAAAATGTGCCACTTTATCAGTCATTTGATAGATGCAAGTCAAATGAATGCTGAGATTCCATCTCACTCCAGAAAGAATAGCAATTATCAAGAAATCAGCTAATAAAAAATGCTTACAGCGTTGTGGGGAAAATAAAGTGTTGGTGGAAATATAGACTGGTACAAACACTGTGGAAATCAGTGTGGAGATTCTCAAACAAAAGTAGGATTAGGAGTCTCATTTGATCCAGCCATTGGCCTGCTGGGTATCTTCCTGGAAAAATTAAAAACATCATACCACAATGATATACAAGCACCCATGTTTATAACAGCACAGTATGTAATAGCTAAATCTCAGAAACGACCTAATGCCCACCAACCAAGGAATGGATTGGGAAAATATAGGGTTTTTTCACACATCAGGGCATTACTCAGTTCTAAAGAAGGTTAAACTTTAGACATTACTGGGTACATAGATGCACCTTGAGAAAATGCTCTTATGTGAAATAAATTAGACACCCATGTATAAATATCGCATTGTTTCTTTCTTGTGAGAAACCAAAAGGGTAAATAGTGACCAAAGTGTATAACAGTTTTTTGTGAAATAGGAAGAAATTGTACAAAAGAAAGGAGAACTAGGGAGGGGTGAGGGGAAAAGGAAGGAATAGGAAAGGAAAAATCAATAAAAGAAAGATAAATTGAAAAAAAATTTGTCAGTGAGGTAAGGAAGAGGGGTTAAAGGGAGGGGAAGGGATTAAAAAAAAGAGGAATCAGATATATCATGAGTAGGTGCAAATTTTCTATGATGAATGCAATCATTACGTATATCTGAATTGTACCAATAAGCTTATTAAAATTGAAAAGGACTAGCCGGGCGTGGTGGCGCACGCCTTTAATCCCAGCACTCGGGAGGCTGAGGTAGGTGGAGCGTTGTCAGTTCGAGGCCGGCTTGGGCTACAACGCGGCGCAAGGCCGACCTGAGCTACATAGTGCGACCCTGCCTCAAAAAAACCAGGGCCGGGAGTTTGGCTCAGTGGCTTAAGCGCCTGCCCTGGCAAGCGCAAGGCTGTGAGTTCAATCCCCGGTGCCGCAAAAAAAAAAAAAAAAAAAAAAAAAAATTGAAAAGGAAAGCATAGTACCATGTCATTACTAGCCTAAGATCAAAATTCACACTTCAGGTATGATTTCTACTGATTATGTATCACTTTTTCACTATTATAAATTGAAAAAAATCTATTCATTTTACCACTATTAAGTGGGAGGCTTCTCTATTTACAGCTGGAATCAATATGCAGGATATTATGAAGTAAATAACAGGTAAGTTTCACCCAATCCAAGAAAACAGCAGACTTTAGTGAGAAATGGAAGCAAAATAATCAAGTAGTATGAGCTATTTCCTGGGAATCTTAAGGAAAAACTGCTTATAGTTGTGAGGTAAACATTGTGGAAGGATGTGGTAACTGTTGAAAATGACTGAAATTGAGCTTTCTTGGATAAAGTTCTTTCTAGAGACAAAAATCCAAGTGGATATTTAAGATAGAGTTTCATAGAGGATTCAATGAGAAAACAGATGGTACACTAAAATTGGGTAATTTTAAACTAAGTTTTAAACTAATGCTGATAATGTTTACAAGTATAAATTTAGGGAAATCAAAAAAAGGTGATAAAGTATCTGAGGAGTAGAAACAGGAAAAGGCCATTTCAACCTCACGCCTAAAGGAAATGAGACAAAGGCCTATATAGAAATAACTGAGGGAATGGATCTACAATCAATAGAAAACTATTATGAATCGAAAGTGACTCCTTTGGTTGGAACCCAGTGGAATAACAACCTCACCTTTCCCTTCTCTGTTTAACTCCTGATGTTGCCCAAACACAGATAGAAGCCAAAAAAAAAAAAAAAAAAAAAATGAATTCCTGAATGCAGTTCATATTGATCTGCCTCCTCAGGAATGCAAAAGAGTAAGCAACCCAGAATAAAGTTATAAGACCAATGAGCTCATCACTACAGAAATAATGGAAGAAAAAGCTGTGCAATATGCTGAGAAATATAGACGTTGGACAAAGAAAATTAAAAACAACCAATGTAAATGTGTTATTGCAGTTCTGTAAATATACTAAATAGTCAATGTTACCTATTACTATCATTGACATTATTACTTAAATATTATCATTGTTACTGGAAATGATCCTTTGAGCAACTAAAAGTTAGATTCAGCTGGATTTCATCTCAGATTATATTAGAATTTTATTGAGATATAAAGATTGATTTTAGTGGTAACATTTTTAGTGACTAAAGAAAAATAAACTGAAACAAAGTCATTAGAGTACAGTACAAATAAATGATTGAGTTGGGTTTACTAGCATCAAAAAAAACAGGGATTTACATAATGTAAACTTGTTAAGGGTTTACTTAGTAGAAATGAGCAAATAAACAGGGGAAAAGATAAATTAGGTGAAACAGATGACCAAAACTACAGGATTATGTAAACTGTAGAAAAGTGGAATAATTTTGGGCAAACCATAGAATTTGAATATGCAAACTGGGGTTGGGAAACTTTAATGTAACTCTTAACCATATTTTGAAGGGCTTTTATAATAAATGTTGGAAATGTTGTATTGATAGTGGAAATACTTAGAATAATTTTGATAAAGGGAATAATATAAAAATAATAATTTGGCAGGAAGAAGATTCATTAGAATCAGAGGTCAGTGGGCAAATTTTCTTAGCATAGCATATTATAAAGACACAGAATTATCATGCTGAACTAGGATAAATTTTCTCAATTTAGAATCATGGTTATTTTGGGTTAGATAATTGTTTTGTAATTATGAGAAGCCATGCTGCTCATTTAGGATGTTTTTCAACATCTCTGGCCTTTATTCAATAACAGTGAGTAGTACTTCTTTGTAACTTGTGACAACGAAAAAAAGTTCCAAACATGCCATGTCCCCTGTGGGTAAGAAGTGTATATGTAATAGCTCAAGGCCGAGAACCACTCAATGAGAGGAAATGTGTGTCTAATTTCATACATTCACAGGATAAAATGCAAAAATTGAATGACTGTAAACGAAGCTGGGAAGATACAGATATATAAGCTTTTTATCTTGCCTTGTCATGAATCAAAGATACGAATCAAAGGATTTGAATTTTAGAAAGATAGCATTTGTAATAGTGTAAAGAAGCAAGTCATGTCAGAAAAGCAGTCAAAGTAAATTTCAGAAATTGTATTTTTATACCACCACAGAAGATTTTAAAAAGGTAACTGAAGATAGAAAGAATTGAGGAGGTCAGAGTAATAAAAAAATGAGATGATGAAGGATTTGTTTAAAAACGGAGGATTCAAGATTTTTCATGGATTGTAGCTTTCATGGTAAGAGAGTGGATAAATGTACCATGTACATAAGTAGTACTTCAGTTTATAATGAACAGAAATGAAGCCAATGAGCAAAACTTAAGCCAGAAATATTACCCAAGCAGCAAGCAGGCAAAACTTGGAAAATATGTTTTGAAATGAGTATTCAAAAAGACCAGTGAGAAGCAGGGCTGTAGCTCAGTGGCTCAAACACTTGCCTGATAAGTGTGAGGCCATGAGTTTGAATCCAGATACAAAAAAAAAAAAAAAAAAAAAAAAAAAAAAAAAAAAAAAAAAAAAAAAAAAAAAAAAAAA
>RJWM01016598.1:0-45080 GCA_004363535.1 Dasyprocta punctata
GTGTGTGCATTTAATGCACTTCTTAGTTCCCCAGGTTATGCGTTCACAGTCTTTTTCTGCTTTCTCTGGGTGAAGATGAGGACTGCCCTGATTTCCTTCCTCTAGGAAGGAAGCATGTGCTCATGCAGGCCTCCCTGGGGACCTATGGGACAGTTAGAGGGAGGGGGCCCATGCCCAGGGGCATAGGGTGTTTGTGCACACATTCTGATCAAGATTCACAAAATTCTCTCCAGAACGGCTGTATCACTTCTGTTTTCACTGGCGGTGGGTGGGGTTCTATTACCTCTACTTCCTCACCAACATTTCACAGCAAGAGATGTGAAGTATGATTTTTCTATTATGCACAGTGCCATAGATATTTCTGGAATATAACTCTTACCAAAAAGTTTTTAAAAGTTTTACTTGATTCCTGATCCATACCTGTTTTTCAAGATACATGCAGAGATACACTTTGTGAAATACCATGAATAATCAATTGAGAAAAGCAAATGACTTCTTTTCCAATCTATAAATATGGTGCATTTTGGCAATACACTTTGTTATTCTGAATTATCTGCATTTCAGGATTTTCTATTTGATCCTGAGGTATTATATTACTGACACTATTGGACTCAGTGTATAACTATGTTCTTTAACTGTGTGCAAGGTGAAATGGGCCTATTATAATCTTTCTCTGAATTTTCCATATCTCAATTTGGAATCAAGATTACACAAGTCTGATAAGGTTGGCTGGGCAGTTTTCAGTTTTTTTCTGTTTTCTGGAAACAGTAAGAGACATTGCATGTTCCTTGAATGTTTGACATTACTCATCTGTGAGACCATCTGGACACCTTATAAAATAACTATTTATTAGAGGACACTAACAATTTTTCCTGGTTTTTCAATATTTATTGATAAAGTAAAGTTATATATGAATATGTATGTTATGATGTATATGTTTTATATATAAATTTATATATATATGCATATATTTAACATTTGGTAAGATTTTGATAAATTAGTGTAGTTTACCTACCTCACATAAGTTTTCAAATCTATTAGCATATACTTATTTGAATACCCTTTGTTATGTTTGTATCTCTGTTTTACCTGAAGCTATTCTGTCTTTTCTACTCTATACCCCGAGTAGCACTAGGGATTGAATGCAGGGCCTTCACATTGAGATACATCTTCAGCCCCTTTTTAATTTTTAATTTTTAAGTCTCACTGAGTTGTCCAGGCTGGGCTCAAACTTGTGATCATCCTGCCTCCACCTCTAAGAGATCCCAAGTTTGCACCTCCATGCTTCGTTTCTCTTTTTTCGTTGTTTCTTTTGCTTTTTCAATTTTTCTCCCTTTTATTTGTGATCGATCTTTTTTTTTTTTTTTTTCAGCACCGGGGATCAAACTTACAACCTTGCACCTGCCAGGCAGGCACTTAAGCCACTGAGCCAAACTCCCGGCCCTCATGATCAATCTTGCTGTAAGTTTGCATGTCATAAAAATATATTTAAGAAGTAGTTTTTTGTTTTGTGAATCTTCTCTGCATAGTTTTTGTTCTCTATTTCATCACTACTTTTATGTTTATAATTTTGTTATTTCTTTAAATTTCTTCAATGTCTCTTTTTTTTCTCCAAAACTTTTGAGGATAATTTTAGGTAATTTATTTTTAACTTTCTTATTCTAGTAAATACACTTGAGGCCCTAAAATTCTTTCAAAGTACCTGCTTTACTTGTATTCAACAAAATTTAACACACACACATTTTTATAACCTGGCTCTAAATGAGTTAATTTCTTTTATGGTTGCCTTTTAAATTCATACCAGTATCTTGTTAATTTATAAATCATGAGAATTTTAGACACCTTTTTGTTACCAAACTCTAATTTTATTATGGTGTAGTTGCAGAACATAAACACAGATTTTGTTAAAAAAAAAATATATATATACATTTCATGAAAAGAATTGTTTTTTCAACAGATGGTGTTACTCCCATATGGTGTACCCTTGAGGATGTCTTATGTCACAGAAAGCCCCCTACACTGCTGGCTCTTAGAGAAGAAATTGAATATGCATGTGCAGCAATCTCAGTGACCAGGTTACTGAAACAGCAGTTTGCTGTACTAATAAATGTCTGGAAGCTCATCTACCACTTTGAGCACCTCGTGCAATTGTAGAGGCCAAAGGTAACTTGTAGTAACCTTGTGATGTCTCAATAAATTTAGTATTAAAATATTTGCACAGTGAGCCCACTGGCCCCCATTGCCAATGCGGACCAGTAGCCAGCACGGGCCAGGTGAGCCAGCCAGCCATGACCCCGCATGCCTGCCGCCATTGGGAGTGTAGCTGCATGTGTCTGGGGAAGCCCACTCTGCACCCCACCACCGCTGAACCTAGGTCAGGAGAAACCCAGGTGCCTGGCCCATTCCCCTACACTGCAGACAAGCAGTCAATGAGGGAAGTGCCTGGGACCCCACAACCAGCTTGACCATAGGAACCCATGAAAATGTCAACATAATGGAGCAAAAGGCAATCTCAGACCTCCAGCCCACACAGAACAAGTCCAGGAGATATAGACATGGATTAAACTGGAAGTCACCCACCTAAAATTTCTGAAAGGATAGCAACTGAAGAAACTTCATGAGGCTGTAAAAGTAATCAGATCAGAAATAATATCTCAGATAAAAGAAGAAATAAAAAACATAATGAAAGAATTGTTGAGCATATCTAAAGAAGACATAGATAAAAGAGGAGCATAGAAAAATGAAGGAAACCTTGAACGAACAATATAGAAAAGAATTACAATGCATGAAGCAGACACAAGAGATATCCAGGAAATTAAAAACTCCATTGAAAGCTGGCAAAATTGCTTGAAAGAAACTGAAGATAGACTTTCAAATCTTAAAGATAGGATTGCAGCTAGTGATTGCAAAAGGAAAGATTTCTTAAAAATAACAAGGAACCAGGAAATAATTCAACGGCTGCAAGATGACACAATGAAAAATGATGCAAGACTGATAGGTGTCAGCAAAAAAGCAGGGGTCAACACAAATGATACAAAAAGACTATTTACGGAAGTAATAGCAGAAAACTTACCAAGCATGGGAAAAGGACCTGACATATAGATAACTGAGGGATATGGAACCCAATTAGCCATAACCAGAATAAATCTACACCCAGATATATAATAATCGAGATCCCAGAAATTCAGCACAAGAACAGAATATGAAAGGCTGTTAGAGAAAAGAAACACATCACCTATAAAAGAAAACCCATCAGAATCATGACAGACTTCTCAACACAAACCATCAAGTCCAGAAGAGCTTGGAATGCAGCCTTTCAAGTCCTGAAAGAAAACAACTTCTAACCCAGACTGATGTACCCTGCAAAACTATCTTTCAAAATTAATGGAGAAATAAAATACTTCCATGATAAAGAACAACTAAAGGAACTCATGACCACCAAACTAACCCTACAAAGAGTGTTAAAGCATATTCTACAGAGATACAAAGATGACTATGATTCCAGGAACAGCAGCAGAGGGGGATTACTGGACAGGGAAGGCAACTGAGTGAAGAGGAACAGTGGGGGGCCAGTGGCCGGAGGATAGCATGGCAGAGATGAGCTAGTGTGTGTTGGCAGAAACCGCTAGATGGCCCCAATTCACCAATAAAAAGAAACACACGCAGAGTGGATTGGGAGACAGGATCCATCAATATACTGTATACAAGAAATACATTTGACTTGAAAGGAAATTCATAGACTGAAGGTCGGAGGACAGAAGACAATGCTCCATGTGATGGGGACCCAGAAAAAAGCAGGGTTAGCTTGCCTTTCAACTGCACAATGGATAAGACAAGGTATTTTCATACAATGAAAAGCTATCCAGCTATAAAGGAGGATAATCTTGAGACTCTTGTAGGTAAACGGATGCAACTTAAGATCATGGTCATGAGTGACATGGTTTGGACTCACATGGGTAAACACCATGTGTTCTCCCTAGTGTAAAAAACTGAAGGAGTTAGTGGGATCCAAAATGTGTAATAGATATTGTGAAAGTGAAATGGGGAGGAAACGTCCAAAAAGGGAAGGTGGTAGTCATTGCTAATTTCCTACTATCTTGTTTTGAAGTCCTGTATTGTTTTCATTTTTGTTTTGTTTAGTTTTATTGTTTTGTTTTGTTTGATTTTATTATGTCTGATGACATGGACAGCTATTCTGAAGATAACAAAGTATATTATGGTAGCCATTGTTGATTTCCTATTATCTTTTTTTGAAGACCTGTATCATTTTTCATTGTTTTGTTTTGATTGGCTTTATTCTGTTTCATTTTGTTTGGTTTTATTCTCTTTAAAGTAAAAAAGAAAAATAACCAGTTTGAACAAGTTTTTCTTTTTCTGAAGTGTGCATACCTTTTTTTGGTGGATTCTGTAGTTTCTAAAAGACTAATACTTTGACATTTACTAGAGTTTCCTTCATGGGAAAAAGTAGTAAATGTTCTGTGTGATTAAAGAATCCATGGTGGTGTATTCCTGTAATCCCAGCACTTGGGTGGCTGAGGCAAGATCATGAGAGTTTGAGACCAACGTACACTACATAGTGAGTTCAAGGACAGTCTAAACTGCACAGTGAGCCTGTTGAAAAAAAATCCATTGTATATATTTTTATGTGCATGTTTTGGGGGCTCATATTTTTGAATGGTTTTTTGCACCTAGTTTTATTTCCTTCTTTATTTTCACTATTTTGTGGCTATTACCTGGGTTTTCCCATTGGCAGCTGTTAGACGGCCTGACTAGGGACAAAACAAGAAGTCCTGACTCGTAGCCTTGCTGATTTCTGTGGTGTAAATTCTCTCACTATGGTCAGCACTGAGCATGGTTAGGCTGCCTTGCACAATTTCCTGAATATTTCTGATCTCATTTTACAAACCAGCACCAGGTCACTTCTTTTAAGACGCTCGCACTGTGTATTAGTTTTAGCGTTTGGCTTCATGGATTTTCTTAACCTAATTTTCTCTTTGCCCCAGTTTGTTATTCCTCTGTAAACTGTGCCCTTTTCTGAAATGGAGGGTATAAGAGTATAGTGGTAAAAATGTGACATACTAAAATCTGTGAATACAGATAAAGCAGTACTTTAAAAGAATTTCATGGTTTCAAATACATTTCCAATACTTCAAAGGTAACTGACCTAAGATTATCCTTTAAAAAGTTGGTGGAAAAAGAGCAACTGAGCAAAATAATGAAAAAAAATTATAAAGAGAAAAATAGCAATGAAATAGAGAACAAACTGGTCAGTTAAAAAACTGAAGCTTTCCAATTTTCATAGCTTTAAACAGCGTTAAATCCTGGTTCAGTTCTCCAGGTCTCCTCTGTGCTGCTCGGGGTGCGTCTCATGGATGTGTCACACACTTGTGCAGCTCGAGGCTGGCAGAGCCTTTGTGAGGTGCTCCTGGAATCAGGGGTCCCCTCTCCAGGATTCTCATTTTGGAGACTCCCCTACACTCTCCTGCCTCCCCTGACACCCATTTTTCTGTGCCCGTCTCCTGAGTTCTGGCTTTGTGAATTTAGCACCTGCACTGAGTCATGGAGCAGTTCTGCACCTGGGATTGACGTTAGGACAGCGCTGTGGGACACCACATCTGGGGACGCGGTATCTCCCGGTTTTGACCACCTGCTCTTATTTACTTCCAGAGTCCTCTGAGTACTCCAGTTTCTACCCATGATCAGCAGGAGAGGTCAGCTTTTAAGCTATTATTTTAAAATTCAAAATAAATTAAATAGCAAGGCTAGAAAAATATCTTGAGACTTTTGTGAGTAGATTCTTTTCCTGCACTCCCAAGGGCATAGGATTGTTCCAGAGAACTTTGAATTTGTAGATTCGGCCTGAGATCCTACTTGTGTGCCTCTTAAATGGTTCACTTATTAGCAAGTTCACTTGCTGAGAGGTGGCCTATTAGTGAACGGCACTGACTGCTGGAGCTGTAAGCTACCTAGGAAATCACTCAGCACTGGCGGAGACAAAACCCTGGGCTCACAGGAAGTGCGTGGCAAAGGCAGGCCCCGGAACTCAGCTTTGTTTAGTACAGTTACTCGCATCTGCGACAACTTCCTGTCAACGAACAGACGCGTAGGGCTGCTTTTCTGCACCCTCATCCTTGAGCCTCTGAATGAGTTTTTGTTGCTTTTTTTAGTGCTAGGGTTGAATCTAGGGCCTCCTGTGCGCCAGCAAGGACGCTCCTGCCAAGCCACATAGAAGCCCCAGCAGAATTTGTGAGACTCATAACATTTAAAAGTTACTCAGTACCTGGTGACCTGTCATGCACAGGGTTCTTTCTGACCCTAGTGCTCCCCTCTCTCCTTTCTCTGGGAAAGAGATTTCAGACCTGGCGCAACAGAGTAAAAAGGGCCTCTGGGAGGGAAGAATTTCTCTCCCCTGAGCTTCACCTCCCTGACACCCTCTTCCCATTGACCATACCAGCTTCTTGTCCCAGTGAGTTTATTACAAACAAGAAAGGTAAGTTGGAGGAAGAGTCACTCGTCATAGAATTTTGGCAGCTCATTCCCCAAGATGACTCGATGGTCCACACCAGCAGCCGTAATAGTGGCCAGGTAGATGACGCCCCCACTGGCGCAATCCCGGCTCATGGCCAGAGCGATAGCTGCAGGGCATTTCAGGTTGGAGAGAGGAGAGAATGGCTTAGCTTCAAAACTCCTTTCCTTCCCCTCCTGTCCTCATGCTGACTAACACTTTCCCCTTAAAGCCCATCTTCCAGAGAGGCAGATTTAGTGGTGTGCTCAAAAAGCAAAAGCCTCCACATGTGGCCTCTGCTCGCGCCTGCGGTGTAAATACTGCTGGGATGGATTTCAAGTTACTGACAGTTGAGTAAGCAGCTCCCACACGCTCGGATTCTTAACAGTTGTCTCTCATGAGCTGACTCAAGCAAGACCCGCGCTGCACAGTTCTGACGGGGACCACTGGGCTTACCCAGAATAGTCCCCACTTATCCTTGTGGTCCCAGAGTGCCTCCCAGTCTAGCACTTATCCTGCCTGTGTCACTCTCAAAAGTGTCCCAGTTTGGAGACTAAGTGAAATGGCGATCCACGCAGCCCTCCTCCTGTTCCTGGTAGTCTACCCCCTCCCCACTGGAGAGACCCTCCCCGGGGTCTCCTGCGGGGTTAGTTACCGTCCGTGGTGAAGCGCCTGCACTCCTCAGGGGTCATGCCTGGTTTGAATGCCGCGTCCACATAACCGTGGATGTAGGTGCTGCCAGAGCCCCCGATGATGAAGGGCTGTCGGGTCAGCATCCCTCCTATGGTTCCGTAGACCTTGGGGAGGCATCTTCCGGTCAGTCTAGAGAACCATCCAGCTGCTCTTTCCCTCAGCCAAGCTGGCGGTATCTGCCCCTGGCAGCGAAGTCCTGCTATCTCATCTCTCTAACGGTTGAGACTATAGCGTGCTCTCCGAGGAACTCATTGCTAGCATGACACGTGGCCTCTACCCCCTGCAGAGGGGAGTGGGAAAACCCCAAAGAGGGGCTGCCTTGAGAGGGACTCACCTGGCCCCCTGCACGTTGGTCCCAGCCAGCCACAATGAGATGAGCCAACAAATCCTCCCGGTATTTGTAGGTAATGTTCTTCACCACATTCGCAGCAGCCAGAACAAGGGGTAACTCTTCCAGCTCCATCCTGGAGGAAATGTTAGGAATAATGCTCGGCAGGATTTTCTGAGCCTCCTCCCTGCCGCGTGGTACTTCAATCTGCAGCTGCAGTCGTCCCAACTTCGGGGTCTCTCCCACACGTGCAGGGGAAGTAGAGTTCACCCCTCCCACCCAGTAAGAAGCTTTCAATCATTCACCCTCTTTCCCTCTGCCCCCCACACCCACCTCCCAAAGACACAGCCCTCTCCTGGCTGCAACAACCCACTTATCTGCCCTGCCCTCGTGTGTGAGGCAGATAAATGACCTTAGCTTTGCATATGGCAACTGCCTGATAGTACAGTGGCCACATCATCACTTTCACCCTGATTATTTATATTAGGGTAGTGATTTACAGTTTTTGAATGTGGCACTTGACTTTCAAGACAGCCGCCTGGCCAGGGAGGGTAGCTATTATCATCTCCACCTTGCAGATGCAGAACACAGCTTACTTGGGTGCTAGTTCAAAGCTAACAAACGCAGAAGCCCACACAGTGGCCCTGGGATGGGTCACCGCAGGGCTTTGCAGTTGGGGAGATGGAGTCAGGACCTCGAGCTTCATACCCATGCAGCTCCAGCTGGTAGGCGGCCAAGTCAGCCACGGCCTGGGCATCAGCAGCCGAACCAGAGAGGGCGCAGTAGATGTGTTTGTGGAGGGGGGACAGCTTGTCAAACACTCGGTTCACCACGGCCTGGCTGTGGGAAGGAGCCGGCAGTCATCCACATTAGAACTGCAGGCATGCTTGAGGTTAATCATTCCACATTTCTCAAGTTTATTTGACAAGAGAATAGCATGAAATTTAATGCTTGGATGAAGGCGGGAAGCAAATGCATCGTCTGAGATAAACTAATCATTCTATTAATCAAAATTAGACTTTCAGACCTAGACTTTTCCAGGCTTAGATTTTAAAACAAAGCCAAAAGCACTGAGTTAAGAGAAATGCGCGTCTTATCAATCAATCTTTCTTTGCTGTCAATCATCCTGAATTATGTTATAGTCCACGGAACACAATGTAAGCAATATTGATCTAACCCCATGTACTCTTTTTATACTTGAGGAACCTGACTAGAAAGGAAGAAGAGACAAAATTGGTTCAAAATGTGATAAGTGAGAAGCAAGATACATTTGACAGAAACTTTTTTTTTCTTTCAAAAAATCTGTAAACAGGTGGAAGCAACAATCAATCTCCAGGGCCACTTCCAGACTCTGCTCCATACACCCAGCCCTGCTCAGCACAGGGACAGTTACCCGAGCACCCAGACCCCAGGTTCCCCTCCACGAGTCCAGACACCCGAGCGTTTGTGAACATCACGTAACACTTGCTCCTCTGAAGGGTCAACTCCGTGTTCTGAAAGGTCCAGTCTAACTGGCCATTCATAAATGGGTAAGAAAAATGTGTGCTGAGGGCCATCAAAATCCACCCCAAAGGCACCCGTCTTTGCTGGTACTCACCCGGCAGACACCCGGGAGTCGGAACCCAAGACAACGCCTCCATCAAACTCCACTGCCATGATGGTGGTCTGCAGACACAGAGTACGACCCGGCCTTCATGTCACAGAACCGGACACATCCTCGGAGTGCTCATGCCCGGGTGACCGGCTCCAGGTCACACAGTCGTGCAGGCTGCAGCTAACTCCGGTACAGTTTTCTTTCCCCTCTATCTTTTCCCTTTATTGTGTGGCTCAGCTGAGGGAAATGTCACAGCCCTGCTGTGATGCCACACAGAAGGAACAATGTTCCTAAACTCCAGCTTTGTGCTCTAAGGAGGGGCCACAAGTGGAGATCATCGGGGAGATCAGTGCTGAGCGTGGACAGGGGCCAGAGCAGGAGGAGAGCAGGAAGTGGCCCACGCGGATTATAACGCACAACTCTCTGAAGGAATTTTTACTCAAGAGGTAAACAGAGAGCCCTGCAGTCAGGGGAAGAGAGCTCTGCCGGGAGGGTTTGACTGCGGAGTCTGAGCTGACTGTAAGCAAGAGAGGAGGGGGACAAGGCCACAGTCCTTCCACTCCTGTTGAGCCGAAGGCCTAGAAGTTCCTTGGTTCATTTGAGGAAACCGAGGCATAGCCAGGAAATGACTGATTCTAAGTGACACCGAATTAGGAGCAGACCTGAGTCTAAAACCCAGGTCTACTCCTCTGCCCGGTTTTCACTTCCACGTCCCACTTTCCACTTGTTAACGGGCAGGGAGGGGAGGTTTTCGCCGCCACCCGCTCCCCGCGGCACACCGCCTGCCCCAGGCTGGAGCCCGACTGTGCCCTCCACACAGCGTGACTGACCACGCACGAAGGGCCGGAGAGCTAAGCTAGACTCATCCGAGGAGCCACTGCCCCGCAGGGAACCGGGCCCGGGCCAGGAGCGCAGAAGGGAGCTGTCAGAACTGACGGAGGTGGCTGGGGACCTCCGGGCTCCATCTGCCCCAGCGGAGGCCTCACAGCGGCCGGGAAGGGCGCACCAGGGCCGAGCAGGAGCCTCCGGGGATTCCCTTGGGACGGCGTCGGGGATGCGCCCCAACCCACTGTGGGCGCGGGCCGAAGCTCCGCAGGACGAGTGTACGGAGGGCCGTGTGCCGGGCGGTCGGCTCCACACCCCCCTCCCGGCGCTGCCCGGTCCCCCCGGGCTCCGTCCGTCCGTCTCTGTCCGCGGGGGGTTGGCAGCCCCACCGCCCCGACCAGAGCGAAAGCGAAAGCGCCCCGCTGCTTCCCTCGCCGCTGGCATCCGCCAGCCCGGACTCGCTTCCCGTCCCCGAGCGGACCCCCGGCCTCCCGCTCCCGGGACGGGGCCCCCACGCTTCCGCGGCCTCTGCGTTCACCTCCCTGTTCCCGCCCCCCACCCCGTCTCCACGCCTGTGCAGACCCCAGACCCACACCGTACCCCAGTGTGCACTTGGCCGGCGCCGGGCAGGTCCCGGGCGAGCGCTTCGGCCAGCAGCATCGCGCTCCCGCCTGGGCTCCGTCTGCGCGCGCCGCACCTGCAGCTGCGCCTTCGCCGTGCCCGCCTGGGGGCGCCCGCGCCCCGAGCTAACCCGGCGGGGCCGATCTGCCCGGAGACGCGTGACGCGGCCGCCGCCTGGGAAAAGCGAGGAGAGGAGCGGCGCGGGGGACGCGCGGGCGGCGGGGAGAGCGGGCAGCGCGCGCGATGGAGAGGACGCGGCACGGGCGCAGCGCGCCCCAACTCAGCGCGGATCCCCGTGCGCCCCCGGGCCGGCCGGGGCGGGGCGCTGGCGGCGGGGGCGGGGCCCGGGAGCGCGGCCGCTTTCGATTTCCCTTTCCCGTAAAGGGCTGCGCTTCTAGGTAGCGCGGCGGGCCGGCCCGGTTGGGACTTTCCGAGGGCGCTGGCTTGCTGCCCGGCGCGCGCCGGCTCCTCCCCCGCCGCGGCCCCGGCCCCTCGGGTCTCTCCCGGGAGTCGCCGTCCCTGTCCCCGGCGCGCAGTCCCGGCCCGCGGCCCCGTGCAGCCCGCGCCATGCACCGCGCTCGGCGGGCCTGGCTGGGCGCCGGGCTGCTGCTCCTGGCCGACTGGGCGCTGCTCCGGCCCGCACTGCCCGCCGCGCTCTCGCTGCTGCTGCCCGGGGCGCCCCCGCTGCTCCGGGTCTGGGCGCTGGGCCTGTGCCGCTGGGCCGTGCTGGGGCTGGGGGTCCGCGGTGTCCTCAAGGCAGCGGTCGGCGCCCGGGTCCACGGATGGCTGGGTGCCCTGGAGCCCCTGGCAGCCGCGCTGGGCCTGGCCCTGCCCGCCCTGGCCTCGTTCCGACAGCAGGTCTCCTGGGGAGCCCGCGGGGACGCCGACGGCGCCCGAGTGCTGCACTGGGGAGACCGCCCCGACGCCTTCGTCCTCGGCTATGCAGCGGCCCTGCCCGCAGCTGCCCTGTGGCACAAGCTGGGGGTCCTCTGGGTGCCCGGTGACCCTGGCGGCGCCTGGGACAAGCTGCGCCGGCTTCTGAGCCTCCTGGGACCTCAGCTTCGCCGCCTCCCGCTGATTGTGGCTTTGCTGATCCTCTCCTGTCTGGGTAAGGGGAACTCGGAGTGCGGGGAAGGACACGAGTATGCAGGAACCCGGGGTCAGGATCAGAGAGGAAGGGTGCTGTGGGCCCTGGGGAGCGCGGACCCGGGGAAAGCCGGCGAGCCCAGGCCCGAGCGCCCATGTCCCGGAGAGGAAAGAGCCCGGAGCCGGAAGGGGTCAGGAGTCCTGGGCGCCCGCAGAGCATCCCCTCCCCAGGGCGCTGCACTGAACCAGCCCAGGGTCTCCTTAAACCCCTGTGAAGTACGATGGCGCCCGCGCAGGGCCGAGTTCCCCTGGGCTTTTCAGGCCTGGGACCTTGGAGCCCTGGTTTCTTTCTGCCCCTGACCTCCAGCATAATGGAGGTGGCAGTGGGACCCATCTCAGACTGAGTCGTGGCTGACAGGCCTCTCCTCTCTCCCCAGGAGAGATGGCCATTCCTTTCTTCACGGGCCGCCTCACCGACTCGATGCTACAAGACAGCGCAGCCTCTGCCTTCACAGAGAGCGTCGTCCTCATGGCCATCATCACCGTAGTCAGGTCTGGGGCTCAGGCTCGGGAGCCCTGGGACTCGGGCCT
Source organism: Dasyprocta punctata (assembly GCA_004363535.1). Classification (NCBI taxonomy): domain Eukaryota; kingdom Metazoa; phylum Chordata; class Mammalia; order Rodentia; family Dasyproctidae; genus Dasyprocta; species Dasyprocta punctata. Next base: position 12,244 of record RJWM01016598.1, read on the forward strand.
CGGGGGCTGAGGTTGGAGGTGCTCCTGCTGGGGGCGCTGCCTGGAACCTTCTCTCCCGCCCCTGAGGGCATCCTAACATCCCCCCAACCCCCGGTGCCCCGGCCATCTCTCTCCAGTGGGCTGATGGAGTTCACCTGCGATGCCATGTACCAGGGCACCACGGGGCACATAGTCAGCCAGTTCCACACGGAGGTGTTTCAGGCCGTGCTGCGCCAGGAGACGGAGTTCTTCCGGGAGAACCAAGCAGGTTTCATGCGCAGCTCATTCGTTTTATGTTGATCTATTCTTCTATCGCCACGCACGCCGCTCCTTCCTTACAGCCTCCATCCGTTCCCTCCCTCCCTGACGCATTTTCCACACACACACACACACACACACACACACACACACGTTATTGTTTAGTCTCAATATACTTTAGGAGCAAAATATTGTCTTTTTTAACTTACTAAAAGCCTACTCTTGTTTATCCAGGATTCCCCATAAAGATAGGCCTGTGTCGTCTTAGAAACTACAGAATTTTAAAACTGGGAGTCTTGAGTTCATCAGGTCCGAATGCCCAATTTCCCGAGACCTTCAGTGCTGAAATACGCATCATCACACATGGCTATCGACAGACTTTGGGCTCCACCCCGGTGTCCTGGGTCCCAACGCAGGGCTCATTCCGGACTCCTCGAGGCCTTGACCGGCACCCCATTCTGACCCGTGCCTGCTGGTTGGCCAGTTCAAATTCTGTCTACCTAGTGTACAGCGGGGGATAGACACGTTTTTTAAGGGTGATGTCACAACCTCGTGCCTACCAAGCATGAGCCAAACTCCCAGACCTACATGTTTTTTAAGGCAGACAGGAGGTTCTGACAGATGGAAATTACATGTAGATTAATTTCTTCAGGCTTAAGACAAAGGGCTTTGGCTAGGCTTTTCCTCTCTGACACTTATTTTCCTGCATGGAGGTCCCCACACCACCCCCAAATCCTAGCTTTGTGCGTCCCTGTGCCCGAGAACACCATGCTGACAGCCTTACCCTGGCACTCTGGCTCGGTCAGCTCCTCCCATCATCCCAAAGCCGTCTGATTCCTTCTACTCCTTTGCTCCCAACCCTGGCAGGTGTCATCACTTCTCGGGTGACAAGTGACACGGCCACCGTGTGTGAGTCTCTGAGCTCCCAGCTGTCCATACTGATGTGGTACCTGATGCGAGGACTGTGGCCCTTGGCGTTCATGCTCTGGAAGTCACCGACGCTCACCCTGGTCAACCTGGCTGCCCTGCCTCTCCTGTTCATTTTGCCCAAGAAGCTGGGAAAGTGGTATAAGGTACATCCCGGAGCCTCATCGCCCGGACTTGACGGTTCCTTTCAGCACGACTTCCCTGGACCTGCCCGGTTCCCCATTGTCACAGAGCACCCTGTCTCTGTAGTCCGTGTCCCCGCATGGCTCAGCATTCATCTCCACGCTCTGTCTCCTACCTTCTGCCCATGCAGGTTCCAAGCCTTCTCTCTCTCCCCTGCTTCTCCAAGCCTTCTCCCTCTCCCCTGCTTCTCCTTCATGTCCAGGGGCATACGTGTCCTCCTACCCCTCAACCTTTTATCACCTGGAATGTCCAGCCAGGTGGCTCTGCTGTTAGCGCCCCGTGGCTGCCAGTGCTGCGTGACAGCTCGCATCCCTGTCTCCACAGTCCCTGGAGGTACAGGAGCGCCAGTTCCTGGCAGGGTCCAGCCAGGTGGCCATCGAGGCACTGTCAGCTATGCCTACAGTGCGGAGCTTTGCCAACGAGGAGGGTGAGGACCAGAAGTTCAGGCAGAAGTTGGAAGAAATAAAGAAGATTAACCAGAAGAAAGCTCTGGCCTACGTAGTTGACTTCGGGACCACCAGGGTGAGTACCCAGACGTGAACATGCGGGGCCTTGTCCCTGCTATACCTTGACTCCCTTTCCTTCCCTGGTCCTGCTCCTCAGTGCGGAGTGGCTGGTTTCGTGTTTCCATCCTTGCAGTCTGAGGCTTTGGGACTCTACTCGTGGGAATACCAGAAGCCGGAGACGGGGGATGAGGACCACAGCAGGAAGCAGAGGTTCCCCATGCTGCCGTTTATTCGCTCTGTGTCTGTTGCGGGGTCATGTGGACTCTTTGCTGAGGCTTTCCCTCATTGTAAGAAGAGAATTACGGCACCTCCTTTAGAGGGGACCTTTTAGCATGAATATTAGCTGATGTCATTTTCCCGAAGCTGTTTGTGAAGGGTACATTTCCCTCCTGGCAAGATGGCGGCGGTGTTGGTGATGAAGATACGGAGGACATGTGTCTCCTCTGTGGTCCCTTCTTCCTTTTGCCTACCACGCCTGCTCCGGTTATTTGGGAGAAAAAGACTTCACATGTCTTTAATGCTAATCACTCTATTTGAGTCTCCTCTAGACTTTTTTTTCGTTGTTAACCACAATCCTTTCTTCTTTCTTGGTCTCTTTCTAGGTCTCAGGGATGCTGCTGAATGTGGGGATCCTGTACGTTGGTGGGAAGCTGGTGACAGGCGGGGCCCTCAGCAGTGGAAGCCTGGTCACATTCGTCCTCTACCAGAAGCAGTTCACCACAGCCGTTGAGGTGAGGTCCCGCCCCGCAGTGCCGTCTCTTCCCTGTCCCATCCTTATTTGTGTCACCTTCCTGCCGGACTGTACCTTCTCATTTGCGTAATCTAACCGGCCAGCCGGTTAAACCTCTCCCTATTCCTGCTTCCCCCAGGTGCTGCTGAGGTGCTATCCCCAGATGCAGAAGGCGGTGGGCTCCTCGGAGGAAATATTTGAATACCTGGATCGGACTCCTCGATGCCCACCCAGTGGTTTGCTGAGTCCTGTAAGCCTGGAGGGCCTTGTCCAGTTCCAAGATGTCTCCTTCGCCTACTCAAGCAATCCAGATGTTTTGGTGCTGCAGGTACAACTCAGCAATCCCTGTGTTGTACCCACCCCTTTGATACCCTAACCTTTCTTCCTGCTTCCTGCTCTAACACCAAATCTAGGATCTCATTAACCTCATCTCTTTCATTAATGTCATCTAAACTCAAGCTTGGGCTTCCAAGCCACAGGGGAAGAGCTTTGAATGTGATGGCTCTCCCCGTCCAAGGGATTGCCGCAGAGAAATCTGTATCCCCAGGGGTCTCTCGCATCTTCCGTGATTTGAGGATGTAGTTCTTTTGAGCTTTGAGTTGGTAACTGGTCTCAAGCGTGTGGCCCAGTGGTGCCTGACCTCGTCCTTGTCTCTCCTGCTTCCCCACCTGCCCTCCGTGAGGAGGCATCGTGTTAGAAGTCTGTGGGGGTGGGGAGCTGCTGTATGTCCCCACTTCTCCTTTAGTGGCCGGGGAGCGGCACCATTCTGTGCAACACAGCAGGAAAATGTCGAGGCCGGAGACCTCCAGCTGCCTCTTGTTTTGCGATTCTCTGGCATCCAGGGGTTGACATTCACCCTTCAACCTGGGGAGGTGACGGCCCTGGTGGGACCCAATGGCTCTGGGAAGAGCACGGTGGCGGCGCTGCTGCAGAATCTGTACCAGCCCACAGCGGGCCGGGTGCTGCTGGATGGGAAGCCCCTTCCCCAATATGAGCACCGCTACCTGCACAGACAGGTGAGTGGACAGGTGGCGGGGGAGGGGGCATTAAGGCAGAAGAGCGTCCCTGCTGAGCTTTCGGGAGGAGGCTTAAGGCAGGTGGGAGACCTGGGGTGGAGATGGGCGCAGGGTCAGGAGAGGACGTGGGGAGTTTCTGCTTTGCTGTCAATTTTGAGTGTTTGGTCTCAGGTAATCATATCTGGAATTCCTCGTTCTGTTCCTCATACCTCATGGCAGGTGGCTGCTGTGGGACAGGAGCCCCAGCTCTTTGGAAGAAGCCTTCGGGAAAATATCGCCTACGGCCTGGCCCCGGAGCCAACCCTGGAAGAAGTCAAAACTGCCGCGCGGAGTTCTGGCGCCCACAGTTTCATCTCCGAACTCCCGCAGGGCTACGACACAGGTACTCAGCTCCGCGCCCAGACAGCTTCGCTTTGCTGCAACCCCGCAGCCGTGCGTTTGTTACTCCATGGGCACCACTGGAAGCTGTCAGATGTTGTTCCCACGGCTTCTTCATCTGCCTTGCCACCACCTCCCCGATGCTGTGGCATCCATCAGCCTGGGTGTGTGTGCGTGCACGTGTGTGTGTGTGTGTGTGTGTGTGTGCGTGCACGTGTGTGTTCACACTGGAGCCCACACTCCAGGTCTCACCTGGGCTCTGGTCTCTGCAGACGCAGGTGAGGGTGGAAACCAGCTGTCAGGAGGTCAGCGCCAGGCAGTGGCTTTGGCCCGAGCGCTGATCAGGAAACCCCGTGTCCTCATCCTGGATGACGCCACCAGCGCCCTGGATGGGAGCAATCGGTTACGGGTAAGAGTAAGGGGTCATCCTCTTAGTGTCTGGACCCCGCCGAATCTCTCTTTCCTCATCCCGTGTTAGTTACATCAACATCATAATTATCCCAGCCAGTGAATTCAGTGCCCATTCGCATTTCCCCAAAAGACCCAAAACTGGATAAAAGAGTTTAAGTACTGATTCTCAACCTCTAAAGCCATACATAAAGCAGGCTATCCTATTTTTTTCATATTTTTTTATTTACAAAGAATCTACATAAAAATCATAGAACAGACAAGCAGGTTTAACAAGGTCATGGTACAAGGTCACAAAGCCATATACAGAAATCTAGTGTTGGCCTATATACAAGCAATGAACAATTCAAAAGTAAAATTGTAAAGGCACAAGTTACACCATCACAAAAAAGCTTAAAGTAACAGTACTGTATAAATCTACCAAAATACATTCATTATCTGTATCCTAAAAACTATAAAAACTGATCAAAAGTACTCGAATACAACCTAAATAAGTGGAGAGAGACTGTATGTGAATTGGACACAAATCAAAACATTTCTTCTCCCTAAACTTGCCTGTAGAGTCACCTCAAAATATATAAAAATTTTAGCAGGATTCTTTTTTTTTTTTTTCCCAGTAAAGGGAGGTACTGAATTTATTTCTGGACAGGCCATGCGGATGACAAAGGAGGCCATCGTGCTTTTTTTTTTAAGCTAAACTATTTTTTATATACATGTACATCAATACGTAGTTTTTCTTTCAGTTTGTCACACAAGTGAAACAATACGATGCTTACACGTGTATGACTTATGTATTTCACTGATAAGAAAGCAGGCTGTTCTAATAGTTAACGTGGAGTAAGGCTGTGCTGGTGCCACACAAGCCCCCGGGCCCTTCCGACGCACTGTTCCCTCGCTGCCACCGTGCCCCGTGAGGTGGGTACTGTCACCCTCGAGGTGCGGATGACCGAGGAGACCTAAGACCTGCCCCAGTGTGGGGCGGCAGAGCCTCTCCCCGACTGCAGGTCTGCGGAGTTGAATGTTGGTGTGGCTACTGTGAAATTCCACTGCCTTAACCTCCTCCTTAGCAGCACAGAGTTGGGCAGAGGCGCAGAGGACCGGCGGCCTCCCCGCTGGCCTGGCGTGGCCCAGGGCAGGGCCCTGACTGCCCTGTCTGTCCCCGCAGCTGCAGCAGCTCCTCTACGACAGCCCCGAGCGCCACTCGCGCGCCGTGCTCCTCATCACCCAGCAGCTGAGCCTGGTGGAGCAGGCCGACCACATCCTGTTTCTGGAAGAAGGCGCCGTCCGTGAGCGGGGGACCCACCGGCAGCTCATGGAGAAGGAGGGCTGCTACTGGGACATGGTGCGGGCGCCTGCGCGCGCTCCGGAGTGAGAGGCGTCCTGGGCCTGCGCGCGGCTGCAGCTCTCTCCGGTGCAGAGCCGTGGAGCGGGGCAGGCCGCTGCCTGCTGCCGGCCGAGCGGGGACGCAGCCCGCGGGCGAGGCTGGAGTTGGCCAGGCGCTAAGGTCCTCTCCCAGCTCCTCGGGACAACGCAGGCTGCAGTGTGACTGGTCCACGGCCAGGGTAGACGCTTGGGTGCAAGATGGCGCCGTGGGAAGCGGAAGAAATGCTGAGACCCAGCCGGCGGGCAGACCCGCTGCCCGGTGTGACCTGAGGCCTTGCCGGCTGGGGAATAGGCTGGGGGTCCCCGATATTTATAATAAAATGGGTGTTTTGCACTGCGGTCTCTCCTGTGTCCAGCACCACACACGGCTCGGTGCCTTGCACAGTGCACCTCGCGGGGCGCGCTGTCGTCTCCCTTGAGCACCCGCAGTGTTTCACAGTCAAAGTTTTCTGCTTCCTGTGGCCCGACCTGTACCTCTCCACCCGCCCGGCCAGCGCCAGGGCCCAGGGCGGACAGCAGCGCTCCCAGGAGCCCCGGCGGCTCCGCTGCAGCCTGGCCTCGCCGTGGCCCACGGAACCAGGGCGCTGGGCAAAGCGCAAACGCGTGCACCCGGCCACTCGCTCAGACCCCTTCTCACGGGGATCCCGCTGGTCTCAGCCGGGTCCGCTCAGGGAAGTGGGTGGGGCTGGCTGTACATCTCTTCCATTCAGGGAGGGCAAGGGCGGCGTGACGTCGACAGTTGCTGGGCAGAAGAGGACTCCACAGGTTGCAGAGAGCGAGGCGGGGTTTAGAGGAATTCAACTCATCAGCGCTCACTGGAGCCGGGAGCCGGGTGAGGCGGGGCGGGCAGGAAAGGGCGCGTTCTTGTGGGCGGCCTCGGACTGGGGAGACCGTTGAACCGCGAGGGGCCCCGTGAAAAACCAAGTAGAAGAATCCGGAGCCTGCGCCCCCACCCGGCCCCCTCCCCCCGGCCAGGTTGGGGTGCGCAGCTTTCCAGTTGTCCCAGAATCCGTCTTGGGGGTGGGGTTGGGGTGGGGGTCCCATCCTGCTCATCGGTCCCGGATCTTATAAAAGGGTTCTGAGCCGGGCGCGGTGGTGCACGCCTGTAATCCCAGCACATGGGAGGCTGAGGCAGGAGGATGGCTGCGAGTTCAAGGCCAGCCTGGGCTACAAAGTGAGTTCAAGGCCAGCCTGAACTTCGTAGAGAAACCTTGTTACTAAAAGACAAAAAAGAATATATAAAATAAAATAAGATAAAATAGTCCCCGTCCACAGCACACACTGCTCTGTGAAACTGGCCCTGTCCTTGCCTCTTGCCCGCCTTCGGGCTGAGACGGATTTGGGGCGCACGGGGTCCCCCTCCTAGCGCTCTCTGGCGGGTCCCCGCTGCGGGCCTGGGCAGGGGCTCCCTGGCTGTCCTCCAGGCGGCCCGGTCCCCGAGGACACAGAGGAGGCAGGGCGGGGCGGCCTCCCCGGTGGGACACCGCTGGCTCCGACACCCTCCGGCCTCTTCTCAGGAAGGGCAAGGGGGATGCGGAAAAATTTCTGGTTCCCTCCCCTCGGAGCCGGGGCTTTCGCTTTCGCTTCCTGCTGCGAGAGCGGCCGGGCGGGCGGTGCTGCGCGACCATGGCGCTGCTGGAGGTGTGCGGGGCCCCGCGGGGGCAGCGGCCGGCCTGGGCCGCGGGGAGCGCGCGGGGCTCGGACCCCGGGCACTATGGCTTCTCCGCGCGCGCTCCGGAGCTCGCCGTCCCCAGGGGCATGCAGGTGAGGGCTGCGCAGGGGGACGAGGTCCCGAGGCTGCGGGCCCAGGGGGCCGCCTCGAGCCTGCCCTGCCCGAGGCTGGGATGCCCGCGGTCCAGGCCCGGGCCAGGGCGGGGCTCGTGCGGCCTGGGAGGGTCAGGAAGGTGCAGACGAAGGCACGCAGTTAGAGGTGGGGCGGGGGCAGGGGCTCCGCCTGTGTCACCTGCCGGGGTGATCTCAGGGAAGCGGATGGGGTCACTACTACGCACAAGAGAGCCCTTTCTCCACCGCGTACAAATCGGAATCCCTTTTCCTGGGGTTGTCTAGGGGCCGGGTGGTGTTTGGGGAGACCTACCTATTCCGGGGCTACGTCGCCCCCAGCAATCAGTGCTGTGACCTAGACAGGTCACTGGGTATCGGCCTCCAGCCTCTCTTCGGTAAAATAAGTGTAGGTGAATTAGCGAACTGTCTTTGGTGAGGGTTGGATGATTATCAATGAAAAAACCCTTAAAACCAATTAGAATTTTTTTCTTTTAGCGGTGTTAATTAACATTTGCTTTCTAGACGCTGGTGCCATGTGCTCCTCCTTCCTTCTCAGAGCGCGTTTCCTCCTAGAACTCCTTAGAGCCTTTCTGTGCATGGGTGGTCAGAGAGATGTTACCCGTCTCCCCGCCTGCCTAGTCTCTGACGCCCCTCCCTGGAGGGGGTCCTGCTACACGAGTGTTCACGGCCTCTCCCTCTGCCTCTTGTCTCTCCTCAGCCCACGGAATTCCTACGGTCCTTGGGTAGGGACCCAGAGAGGAATGTCCAGATCGAGATGGCGCACGGCACGACCACGCTGGCCTTCAAGTTCCAGCATGGAGTGATCGTGGCTGTGGACTCTCGGGCCACAGCGGGGAACTACATTGGTGAGTGTGTGGGTTCCAGGGGGCAGTGTTGGGGCGCTGCGCCCTCCTTCCAGCAGGAGATCAATGTCCCCACCACAGCCTAAGGATTAGGGCACACAGGGAGAACTGTGGGGGGCGTCACTCTTGTCTCAAAACTCTTCTTGCAGCTACCTTACGGATGAACAAGGTGATCGAGATTAACCCTTACCTGCTGGGCACCATGTCTGGTGGTGCTGCTGACTGCCAGTACTGGGAGCGTCTGCTGGCCAAGGAGTGCAGGTGGGTGAGGCCTCTCGGGTCCCTTCTCAGCCCTTGGGGTGCTTCTTGGGTCTCCCAAGTCTCCGTTCCTCACCTTTGTGCCCTATGGGTCCGGCTCAGTGCTAGCGGAGTATTTCACAAAGCAGCCTTTGGGTAATAAATACCCTCTCCCAGATTTCAGTCTGCATTCCTGCCCTCAAACGGGATACTGTGTCATAGGTAGTTAGCATGGACACCATCAGCGCTGGTGGGAGAGTCCCATGTACTAGGCTTTCTTTGCGTGCATGATTTATTTATTTATTTGGTACCAGGGGTCGAACTCACGACCTCGTGATTGCCAGGCAGACGCTTAAACCCCTGAGCTAAATCCCCAGTCCCTATTTGTGTGTTTTAGATACTTCAAATTCTAAATCTTTCCCTGCTCAGGGTCTACAAAACAATGCCGTCATGTGCTTATCTCTCCCATCATTTCCTGCCCCTCTAAGCCTTCCTCTGCCCGCCCTCACCCAGGCTGTACTACCTGCGGAACGGGGAGCGGATCTCGGTGTCGGCTGCCTCCAAGCTGCTCGCCAACATGGTGTCCCAGTACCGGGGCATGGGGCTCTCCATGGGCAGCATGATCTGCGGCTGGGACAAGAAGGTGGGCGACTCTTCCAGTGTGTGTGTGCGTGTGCATGTGTGTGTGTGTGTGTGTGTGTGTGTTATTTCTCAGGTCACTTGAGACCCTTCTATGTCATCCTCAAGCAGATCCTTTTGTTACAATAGCTGAAGCCATTTGGTTTCTCCTCTTATTTCTAAATTTCTAGATTTTCCCAAAATGCTATCCTAATTCAAATGTGCCTGTGGTAGTTTTCATTCTTTTGTCCGCTTTTCATGATCCACACTTGAACCTCTTAGATTACCCATAAATCTCTTTCCAAATCCAACCTGGAACCCCTTCCCCTTCTAGGGCCCAGGGCTCTACTATGTGGATGCGAACGGGATGCGGCTCTCGGGATCCATGTTCTCCACCGGCAGTGGAAACAGTTTCGCCTACGGGGTCCTGGACAGCGGCTATCGGCCCGACCTGAGCCCTGAGGAGGCCTACGACCTTGGCCGCAGGGCTATTGTTCATGCCACTCACAGGGACAACTATTCTGGAGGCGTTGTCAATTGTAAGACACCAACCAGGCCATGGTGCCTGGGAGGAGGAGAGGGAGGTCTGGGAGGGAGACACAGGGGAGGCTGAGTGGCCAGGCGGAGGTCGCTAGAGTCAGAAGAACCACCCAGCAATCCCAGCGGTGTGGGTTCGGCGTGTGTGCCCGCGTCTGGGTGCACTGGTGCTGCCTTCGACGTAACCGGGTCCCTGGACCTTGGGCCTCTGTCTCATTCGCCCGCAGTGTACCACATGAAGGAAGACGGCTGGGTGAAAGTGGAAAGCACAGACGTCAGCGACATGCTGTACCAGTACCGAGAGGCCAGCCAGTGACGGAGGCCTTGGCCGCGCGGGCCTCTTCTGGTGGGAGAGGAAGCCCCCGGCTCAGGGACCTGGACCACTTTCCGCCTCAGCCAAGATAGAGTGGCCTGGCGGCAGGTGACGGGGGCCGCGCTCACCGTGTCTGTGCTCTCCTTTCCGTGAGCTGCTCCCCTGGGGCCCTCTGGTGTCCCCTGACACAATAAAGGAAAACGGTTACCAACGCTCCTGGTGTGGCTCAGTGCGTCTGGGGGCTGTGAGGTCTTTTTTGGGGGAAGGGGCAGGGCGAGGCTTTCCCTGAGAAATAACTCAGACTTCTATATAAGAAATGAGGCCCTACCAGCCCGTCCCAGGCCTAGAGTCCTAGCACTGGGGAGTCTGAGGCGGAGGTCACGAGTTCCAGGCCAGCCTGGGCTACACGGTGAGATCCTTTCTGAAGAAACTAAACCAAACCAAACCAAAAAACAACTAGCCTCACCAAATACTGATTCCCATGTATTTCTTCCACACTCATCTCTCCAGAACATCAGGACTGATCCTAGTTGTCTTTGGATATGTTATTTGTAATTTCATTGCAACAGAGACACAATCTGGAGACCATGATGTGGTCCATTATTCATGGCTGGCGTGACTTGGGGTAGGACACCAACGACAACTATCTCTGACTTTGTCGAGTGGGATGGAAAAGCTTCCGTCTCACTTGTGCGTGGTTATTGTAAACACTGTCCAGCTCACCCCAAACCACACCTTGGATATTGGGGACATTGAATGTGAAGATGGACATCAGGGTTAGATCCTAACTGAAGAGGAAAGGACCTAAACAGGACTCCCAGAAGTGGAGGATAAGACAAAAAAGTAAAAGATCTACATTAGAAAAAAAAGGCGATGAGATTCTCTGAATCATGAAGGGGGTACAGGAAGGAATGTGGGCTGTGTCACCCCTCAGGTAATATCTGAAAGTTGCAGGCAGCTGAGCCTGGAGCTTTGCTCCATTAGGGAGAGATTCTCAACATCCCGGAAGGGTGCAGTTGGAGACACTTTAGTAATCCGCTAACCCTCTACCCCAGCCCCCTACTCCTCAACTGCTCAAAGTTGAGTGACTCACTGGGAATCAGCCGATGCCATTTGGAAAGGGCAGTGTGAAATCCAAGCTACGCGCCTTTTGGGGATTTTTTTAAAAGGCAATTTCATCTGGAAGTCATTTCTGAAATAACTCTGCAAATTCCCAGGGCAGTCTGTCACCCAGGGCAATCCGAACTCGCCTGCCGTTCCTTCAGGGTTAAACCAGACCAGTTCCGGGCATTTCTCTCTAGTGCTAAGGGGATTCCCAGTGCGAACCCAGAGCACACAGAGCCCCTGCTCCGTGGCCCCACTGGGAAGGACACGTGGATCCAGGCTCGGGGCCTCCGGATCCTGTGGGTTTCTCATTTAGCGTCCGGTTCCTTCACCCCAAGACCCTAAACCTGAATCTTGCCTGCGGGAAGAAGTCGATTAAAACAGGTAGTAACCGAGAAAATCCAGTGGTTCCCAGTTACCAGGCATCTCCGTTCTGGAAACCCTTTGCAGTCTTGTATCACACAGTGACCGTCAGCGGGGCGAGCGGGAGGCTGTTCCGGGCTCCAGGGCGCGCGGGCTGATTTGGGGTGCTGCGGGTGTCAGGTCCGCGGGTCTCGGGCGCCCCCCGCTGGCCGCCGCGCGCAGCTCAGACGCGGGCTCGGAAGCGAAAGCGAAACCGGCGAGGCTGGGACGCCCCGGGACCCGGGAAGGCGAGGAGGAGCGCAGTGGGGCTCGCGTGCTGCCTGGACGGTGACCCCTGAGCAGCAGTCCCGGGCGGGTGAGTTCCGAGCGCACGCAGGGCGCAGCCTCCCCGCGCCCCGCACTGCGCTCCTCTTTACGCCCAGGAAGTGGAAGCCGCGGGCTGCGTGCGCCCGGCGCCCCGGTGGTCCGGAGGTGGGGACCCGGCTCGGGAAACTGACCCGGGCCGGGGGTCCACCCTCATTTCTCACTTTCTGCCCCCAGATCCAGGGCGCCATGCGGCTCCCCGACCCGAGGCCCTGGGCCTCACTGCTGCTGCTGGACCTGGCCTTACTCTGGCTGCTGCGGGGGGCCCTGGGGGCGCTGCTTCCCCCGGGGCTTCCAGGACTGTGGCTGGAGGGCACCCTGCGACTTGGAGGACTGTGGGGGCTGCTGAGGCTGGGAGGGCTGCTGGAGTTCAGGGGGACCTTGCTGCCCCTGCTCTGCCTGGCCACCCCCCTGTTTCTCTCCCTGAGAGCCCTGGTCGGGGGGACCCTGAGTGCCCCCCCAGTCAGACTGGCCTGGGCCTCTTGGAGCTGGCTGCTGGCGGGCTACGCGGCTGCGGGGCTGGGCTGGGCCGTGTGGGCTGTGTTGAGCCCCCCAGGCGCCCCGGAGAGGACGCCCGGTCGGGAGAAGGAGCCCGGCCCGGAGAAGGAGCCCGGCCCGGAGAAGGACAGAGCCCTGATGTGGCGGCTGCTGCGGCTGTCCAGGCCCGAACTGCCCTGGCTGCTGGGCGCCTTCTTCTTCCTGGCGGCCGCCGTGTGGGGTGAGTGTGGCGGGCGGGGAGCGGGCGGGCGGGGAGCGCGCGCGCACCTGCTGACCTCGCTGCCTCTTTCAGGGGAGATGCTGATCCCTCACTATTTTGGCCGCGTCGTTGACATCCTGGGGGGCGATTTTGACCCCGACGCCTTCGTCAGCGCCCTCTTCCTCATGTGCCTGATCTCCGTGGGGAGGTAGGTGACTGACGGCCAGGTGGGGCCCTCTGGAGCCCCAAGTCTTTAGCGGAGCCCTCAGCTCCCTAGGTCTGCTGTCGGACTTGGGTGCGCTTGGGTGCAGGAAGCCCGGAGTACCAGAACTGAAGTCTACATGCATTTGTTGCTTACTGTATTCCACCTGTCCATTCATTTCTTTATTCGCATTTATCCAACCTGCTAGCGTTCTTGGCGTGGATCCTAAAGTGCATGTTACTCCGGTACCGGTGCGACGCAGAAGGAGTTCGCCTGTCAGACGCGGTGTCCTTCAGTCGCCTGTCAGCATTTCTGTCTCTGAAAATCCGTTTCTCTCTTAAACGCCCCCTCCACAGCGCCTCTCAGTCCTCCTGGCCGGCGGGCGTCTCTCCTCCCTGACCCTTTCCATCTGCGGCCTGGCTGGGCTGGGCCTAGGACGAGGCGAGTGCCGCAGGTGGGGTGCGGAGTCCAAGGAGGTCCTCACCCCCCGGCCTCAGGGGGGCCCAGCTGGACACCGCCTCTTTTCAACAGCCTTATTTCATTTTGAATATCCTCGAAAAGCCGTGCCTGGGATCTGTCTCAGCACTTGGGAGGCTGAGGCAGGAGGATCACACGTTAGAGTCCAGTCTGGGCAGTTTAGTGATTTAGACCCTGTTAAAAAAATAAAATCAAACAAAAACGAAAACAAAAACAAAAAAACCGTGAAAGGGGCAGGGGATGTACCTCAGTGAGAAAGCCGTGGGTTTGGCAGCAGCACTGCAAACAGAAAGCAAAACCAAAGGAAAGCCCGGGCCTCCGCGCTTTCACTGCATACTTCTTTGTGCTGAAACTCACGATTCAGGTAGGAATTTTTTTATTGAGCAATCCACTGTTTCTTTTTTTTTCATTCTTCCACTAGTGAGGCCTCCGTTCTTTTTGGCTTTCCTGTGGCATTTGGCTCTTTCCTTTGTTGACTTTTCTGCAGTTAGCATTCATGAATTCTCTTTCTATTTTCATATCTGCTTAGTTTTCTTTAGAGAACTTTCCACCTCTGGACCCTTGAATGTGAATTTTCTTTGTGACTCATGTCGCTGTTAATCTGTGCAAGTGTTTTTTTCCTGTTGAACTCAGTTCAGTTCTGTGGGTGATTCCTGGACCCTCTGAGCGCTGGCCTTGTGATCCAGCTGTCCCCTCGGCGTTGCTGTTATATCGCCCACTGTCACCCCACATGCCGGTACCCCAGACTCCGCGTCCCTCTCACCCCGCCCTGAGCTCCCTGAGACAGACAGAGCCTTCCTCTCTTCTGAAACCGTAGCATCAGCACTGTTGGTGTCTTCCCCACACTCAAGCACCAGCCCTGCCATTTTCTGCTTTCAAAACGTTTCTCTACTTGGCTCCTTTCTTTCCATCTACCATGACTGCCGGAGTCCAGAACCCTCATGATTTCATGCATGATTATTGCAAATGCCTTTGAAATATGCTGACTGAATTTGCATTAGAATCTCATGTTATGCAGAGTGAGGGCTGAGGCTTTTTATATTTTTATCTTTAAATTTCATCATAAAACATTGGTTTGCCTAAGAAGAATTGTCCCAAGATGAAAGAGGGGGACATCATGTCTCTAGAGCTCTGGAGAACGGGCGGTCAGGGAGCTCTTTGCAGGTTCCGTGATGAACTATCTGTGACTATAACAGAGGGCTTTGCTTCCAGGAGGAGAAGAGACCAAGACAGGAGAGAGCTGAGGGGGTCAACCCGCAGGGAGACCAGGCCGGAAGCAAGCCCCGGGCTATTTCTCCGCAGTTTTAGATTTTTCTCCGTGTCTGTCACGGCAGGAGCTCCTGAGTACTTGGAGCTCCTTCTGCGGCTGTCTAGTCACCGTGTCTACCGTTCCTTCTCTCTCCGTGTCCGCCTCTGTCTCCCCCGCTTCCCTTTGTATTCTCTGCTTTCCCATGAATTCCGGCCTTCTCCTCTGCTTCTCTGCCCTCTCCTCCCGTGTATCTCGCCGCCCCCTTCCTCCTCCTCCCCGACCCACAGCTCGCTGTCCGGAGGCTGCCGTGGTGGCCTGTTCACCCTCGTCATGTCCAGGGTCAACGTGCGGGTCCGACAGAAGCTTTTCTCCTCCCTGCTGCGCCAGGACCTGGGTTTCTTCCAGGAGACTAAGACAGGTGGGGCCTGGGGCCCAGGTCTGGGATTCCCCTGGGCACCCCTTGTCCCTCGGTTACCCGGGACAGAGTCCCGGCAGAGCGCCCACGGCCCTGCAAGCGATGGCAGAGATTTAGAGGTGGTGCAGGGGCCATGGGGGCTGTTGGGAGGGCTCTGGGCCTCTGCTGGGCAGCCCGCGTGCTTCCTCATCCGCTCTGTCCTCCCCAGGGGAGCTGAACTCCCGGCTGAGCTCGGACACCTCCCTCATGAGCTCCTGGCTTCCTCTCAATGCCAACATCATGCTGCGGAACCTGGTGAAGGTGCTGGGGCTGTACGGCCTCATGTTCAGCGTCTCCCCGCGGCTCACCCTCCTGGCTCTGTTCGACCTGCCCGTGACGCTCGCTGCCGAGAAGTTGTACAACACGCGCCGTCAGGTACACGTGGACCTTAGGGGCAAGGAGACCTCCTCGTTCCTAGCTCCAGGATATCTTAGAGGGGGATTTCCTGGCTTCAGCCCCTGAGTATGTTGTATGCTTACACCACATTCTGCTTCTTCTGTCTTCTTTGAGAGACATTGAGTTCAGAAGATCTGTGACCCCTCGGCACTGTAGACAAATGCGTGTATGTGTGTGAGTGTTTGTGGGTGAGGGGAGCATTTTTCTGGTTAGATGATGCCTTTTATCATCCTCCCAAAGGAGTCTGTACATATCCCCCTCACAGAAATCGAAAACGATATCTCAGAGTTTTACAATCTTCCTTGAAAATCAGCAGCTGGAGTGTAGTGGAAGTAGGACGTGAGCTGTGAATTTTGAGTCAAAATGTCCGCTAATCTTTGGTGCTTTCTCTCTTGTTGTGGTTAAAACATACACAGCGTAAATGTCACCGTTTTAAGCAGTGTTATGTGCACAGGTTGGTGACCTCGAGCACTTTATGTCATTGTACATTGACTGCTACCGTCTGTCTTTATAACTTTTCTTCTTAAGATGGAACTCTGAACCCATGCAACGGTAACTGCCACTGCTCTTGCATTAGCTGTCCCCCTACTTTCTATCTCCATGAGTTTGATTATTCCAGGTACCACACCTGAGTGGAGTCTTACCAGCCTTTGTCTTACTGACTGGCTCATTTCACTAGCCAAAGGTCTTCAGGGTGCCTGCCTCTGTGTTGTGTTCATCAGAATTTCTTTTTAACTCGGAATGATATATGTGTGTACCACAGTTTGCTTCTCTAGTGGTCAGCAGATGGACGTTTGAGAGGTGTCCAGTTCTGGCTGCTGTGAACGTGGACATACGAATGCCTGTCTGGGGCCCTGCTTTCAGTTCTCCTGGGTGCACACTGAGAAATGTAGTTGCTGGGTGATACGGTGATTTTTCTATTTTGAGGAACTGCTTTGTTTTTTTCCATAGCAACTGCTGCAATTACTTTCCACCAATGGTGCCCAAGGTCTTCAGTGTCTTTATACTCCTGTCATCGTTTTTGTGATTTTTTCATAAATAAGAGTCTTTCTGATGCCTGTGAAACACTTTATTGTGGTTTTTATTGCATTTCCCTAATAATCAGTGATGCTGTGCTTCCTGGACCTCTTTTCTCAGAGCCCCATGCTAGGCAAAAGCTCTACCACTGAGCTGCCCCCCGGCCCCTTACGGGACATTGTTATTTATTTGGATGAATGTCGACTCATTGTCCGTGCCCATTTTTAAATTAGGTTTCTCTATTAATATTGAATTGTAGGAGTTCTTGATGTATTTTGGATCCTAATCCCTTATCGGACATATGGTTTAAAAAAAATTTTTTTTTTTTGTATTTTGTGGAGGTCTCTTCACTGTTTATAGAAGACTTTGATAACCCAAAACTTTTAACTTTGATGAAGTCTGGTTTGTCTGGTTTTTCTTTTATTGCCTGCATTTTTGGTGTCATATCCAAGAAATCACTGCCAAATGTCTCACAAAACTTTTCTACTATGAGGGTTTCGATGTGTTCTGAATTACATCTCCACCTTAGCTAGCTGTCACTCCTTGGGGAAATACCCTGCCTTCTCCCAGGACACCGGGGTAGAAGCGTCACCTTAAAAGAAGTTCAGAAAAACAGCATTTATCTCCTAGACTACTTAACAGCTTAATAATATATTCTTCCTTCCCTCCTTTTGTTCTTATTCCTCCTGGTAGGCAAGGAGGAAGCGGGGCAAGAGAGCAGGCTGCTGCCCCTGGGCAGGGGGCTCCCAGGGCTGGGCTGAGCCGCGGCTCTGCTCTCTCCTGCTGTCGTCATCGTGGACCTCGCCTCCCTGCTGTTGCAGGCCTTGCTTCTGGAGATCCAGGACGCAGTGGCGAAGGCAGGGCAGGTGGTGCGGGAGGCGGTCGGAGGGCTGCAGACCGTGCGCAGTTTTGGGGCGGAGGAACAAGAGGTCTCTCGCTATAAGGAGGCCCTGGAGCGATGCCGGCAGCTGTGGTGGCGTCGAGACCGGGACAAGGGCCTGTACGATCTCTTCCACAAGGTGACACAGCCACGTGCCGGGGGATGGCCGGGCGGGGAGGGAGGGATGGGGAGCGACTGCTGGTGCTGGGGTCCCTTGCACTGGGTCTCGGGCAGGGAGGGGAAAGGACCGGGAGACCCCCTCAGCCTCACTGCTTTCTCCCCCCCACCCCAGCTGCTGCCCCTGGGCGTGAAGGTGATGATACTGAGCTGCGGGCGGCAGCAGATCGTGGCGGGCGAGATCACGCACGGCTCGCTGCTGTCCTTCCTGCTCTACCAGGCGGACGTGTGGCTGTATGTGCACGTAAGTGAGGGGCCCGCGCTGCTCCTGCCTCGCCCTCCTGCTCTGTCTCTGGGTCTTGGGATTTATTTATTCCCCTTAACAGCATGGGACAAAACACAGGGCGCCAGCCCATTTTGTCATGGTGAATTTCAAACATTTAAAAGAAGACAAAACAATGTGAGAAACTCCCACGTAGCAACCCCTGCGTTAGCGGTGGCCACCTCGTGGCTACCTCTGTGTGGTCTGTATCCCCACCCACTTCTCACCAGCATTATTTTGATGCAAATTCAAGATACGTAATTCAAATTCTACAGTATGTAATGCCTATAAAATAAAATCATCTGGAATAATTTATAATATCATAGTCACTATAACCCCTAAAAATTGAGAACATTTCGTAAAAATTGACCAGGTGTAGTCATTGCTCAGTTTTCCGTCTGCCTTACACATGATGCACTGGTTCACATCAGGCTCCTGGTCCTCTTGTTATGATTTGCTGCTACCTCTTTTAAGTCTCTCTAAAATTTTCTACGTGTATTTATTTGGTGAGGAAATAGGTTGCTGTCCTGTAGTGTTTTTGTCCTGTTGGAGTTTTTTGATCAAATGCTGGTGGTATTAATACATTCCTCTGTTTTAAGAATATTTCCTGTCTATTGGTAGATAAATTGGGAAGTTTGTGAGATTCAAAGGTTTTATCTTTTGCTGACAAGTGTAGTCCCTAGATGATGGTGTGTCCTTTGGGCAGGAGATACCCAATGTCTTTTTGGTGGCAACAGCCACTGGTGCTCAGTGTCCAGACCTTTAAATTGTGACAGTTGCAAGATTTGCCATCAAGTAACTAGAATACTTCACCCAAGGGAGACTTGCCCTCCTCTACCTTTGGGTTCCCCAGGGCTGTGGTTTGATGAGGAAAGGTAAGCCGAGCCCTTGCTTCTTTCCCTGTATTTGCCAGTCGTTTCCGAGACACTGGCTCACCATGTTTGGGTGTGAAGAGCTCAGGCAGTCAGGCTGGGGGCTGTAAAAGTGAGTCACGCGCAGTGTCTGCTCTCCACGCCTTGCCCATCTGGTCCAGCACTGTGCGGCAGGAATGCACAATAAGCATTGCAAAGATGCTGGGGTAGCGTTAGTGCTGTGTGGTCCGAGTTTGGATTTTACCTTTTTCTCACTGTGACCCGGGGCACTGAGGACTTGCTGTCACTTTAAAATTCCACCCAGATTGCACTTTGAAAGAAAGGTCGAGAGCACTGCCCTGGGTCAGGAGGAGAGACGTATGGTTATGCGGGCCGTGCGGCGGGGGAGCCCGGGAGGTCCTGGGGAGATGTCTGCTCGGCTGAGCCGTGCGGTCCTGTCTTCCAGAGCCTGATGTACATGTATGGGGACATGATGAGCAATGTGGGAGCTGCCGAGAAGGTGTTTTACTACCTGGACAGGAAGCCCAATCTGCCTCAGCCTGGCACACGGGCCCCGCCCACGATGCGGGGGCAGGTGGAGTTCAGAGACGTCACCTTTGCGTATCCCAATCGCCCGGACCAGCCTGTGCTCAAGGTGCCCGAGAGGGGCCTGCGGGCGGGGACCTGGGTCCTCGTTCTCTGCTGCTAACGGGAGGTCAGGTGTTGCATCTCGTGGATCATTTGCCCCTGAGAAGGGGGTCTTGCTTCTGCTGGGAAGAGAAGTTGCCCAGCCTTAATTCTTTCCTGTTTCTCCAGGGGGTCACCTTTACTCTACATCCCGGGAAGGTGACGGCCCTGGTGGGACCCAATGGCTCTGGGAAGAGCACGGTGGCTGCGCTGCTGCAGAATCTGTACCAGCCCACGGCGGGCCAGGTGCTGCTGGACGGGAAGCCCGTCTCCGAGTACGAGCACCACTACCTGCACAGACAGGTGGGCGGGCGGGCGACGGGCAGCGGGTCGAGGAGAAGGGGTGCAGAGACGGAGGATGTGGGATCCTTGGGACTGCAGGGTGGGCCCATTTGTGGGAAGGCCGGCGAGGAGGCCCGGGGTCCCCGCCCCATGGGTTACACTCTCCCCTCGGCTCCCGGCCCCCCGTGCAGGTGTCTGTGGTGGCGCAGGAGCCCGTGCTCTTCTCCGGCTCTGTGAGGGACAACATCGCCTACGGGCTGCGGAGCTGTGAGGACGACAAGGTGGCGGCTGCTGCCCGGGAGGCCCTCGCGTACGACTTCATAAAGGAGATGCCGGATGGACTCCATACGGGTATCTGCTGCAGATCGGGCACCCGTCCTTGCCCTCAGAGGAGAGCACGGAGCTTCTTGGGGGCCAGGGCTGGGTCCCTGGGGCCCCGTGTGAGCTCCTTCCCTCTTCTTCCCTTTGCTCTACTCCCTCTTCTCCTCCGCCCCAAGCACCCTACAGCCTCCACCTTGCTGCACAGTCTTTACTCCCAGAGGGCAACGTGGAAATAGAGCTTCCTCCTCGGCTGCAGCTCCAGGGCCCCCGCCCTCCTGACTGGTTGTGCAGGAGACGGCCGCAGGACAGTCGGCCCTGCTGCTGGGGAGCGCGTCCTGCTGGAGCGTGTGTCTGAGCAGGCGTTTTCTGTGTTTTCCTCAGTTATAGGTGAGAAGGGAAGCCAGCTGGCTGTAGGACTGAAACAGCGTCTGGCCATCGCCCGGGCCCTGGTGCGGGACCCATGCATCCTCATCCTGGATGAGGCCACCAGCGCCCTGGACGTCCACTGCGAGCAGGCGGTGAGTGGCGGGGAGCAGGGGCAGGGCCACTGGGGTCTGAGATCAGTTTGCAGGATCACTGGGCGTGGAGCTGGGAGGGGAGGACAGAGGCCCCTTGGTGGAAGGAGCGACCGCCTTTGCAGGGCCGGGGCTGGGATGGGGAGCGCGGTGGAGGGAGGCGTCCCTGACTGACTGCCAAGCTGCTGCCTCCCGTCCTCATCCTCATAAGGAGCAGTTCAGCCCAGCGGGAGCAGCAGGGCAAACCGTTACTCCCGCCCTTTGCCACTTCATGCCTCCTTTACCCGGAGTTGCAAGAGGTGTCTCCCTGCTGGGTTCTGGTGTCCTTCATCTCCTTCTTTCTGAGGCTCTGCGATCCTGTCCATTTAGCTGCAGGCCTGGAAATCCCGCGGGAACCGAACGGTGCTGGTGATCGCTCACAGGGACCACGCAGTTCGGAACGCCGACCAGAAACTGGAGCTCAAGCAGGGCGAGCTTGTGGACCACGTCCCGCACAGGGAAGGGTCAGGACCTCCGTGCTCGCCCGGTGCGAGGCAGCTGGAGGGCTGAGACCTCCGGACGGGGGGCCTGCTCAGGGCAGTCTCCAGAACGCCAGCCCCAAGCACCTCATGCTCTTGAGTTTTTCTGGCGCTGGAGGTGTCACGGAGATTGGACCACGGGTGCTTTGGATGTGCTGAGCTGTGTAGGAACGAGGGGGTGGGGTGTGGCCTTTGGGGCGGGTCGGGCGTCATCTGGGCTTATAAGTCTCATCACTTAGGTGAGTGGAGCGCTGTCTGCTACTGAGTAGTGCTTGCGGTGTAATAAACACCTGTAGAACGCTTTGCTTTGTTATATATGTACATATCCATATATAAATTTGGAAAATACAGAAAAGTTCAAAGAAAAGTAAAACTACCTATGTTGTACTTCCCAGAGACAACTGTTTTTACTATTTTGTTGAGATACTGATTAATCAGTATGATGTAAATACTTACCAGGTTGCCTTTCTGCGTCCTTCCCCATTTCCGCCAGCGCCTGGTGTTTTGGGGGAAGCTGGGATACAACCGGACAGAACACAGTTCCTTAGTAAACAGTGTTAATAACAACATCACTAATAGCTACCATTTATGGAGTTTAAATATGAATAGGAACTATACCTCACGTTTTTCATGAGTTATTTTTAATACTTAACCCACGAGGTTATTTTTATTACCCCCAATTTATAGATGATGAATCTGAGGCTCAAAGAATCAAAGAAATGCTGTGACGGGCCCGAGGTCACACAGTGGTGGAATTGGTGTGTGAACCCCAACTTGACCCTGAAGGCCACACTCTGAATACATGAATGTGCTTTGCATCTGGTGTCCATCTCGGCTCCCGTCCACAGTCAGATCAGGCCGGGCTGGGCCGCTTCTTGCTCCGCGTCGCTCTGAGTCCGTTGTCTTCACTCCCGCGGTGCCGGCCTCCATTCAGTCTCAGAGCGTCCTGTCTCCGGGGAGGCTGCTCTCCCGGTTTCCCCTTCCCAGCCATGCTCCCACGAACTCAGTTTTCTTTCTGGAAGCCGCACGAGATGGGATGATGTCACTTCTGGACCCCACTTCCCCGGCGTCCTCATTCCTTCTGCTCAGATCCTTTGCAGAGCATGCGAGGGCCCCCAACCTCCGTCTCCTTTGCTGGTGCATCCGCCTTCTGTCCCTGCCAACTTCCCGCCCTCCCCGGTTTCTTGCCATTCTCTGTGTCACCCTCCCACAGCCTTAAAAACATTTAAGGAACCCTTCCTTATTTCCTCAGTCCGGACAGAGTCCCGCTCCCGGACTTCTCTTGCCTGGGTCTTGCCTTTTTCACAGCCCTTATTAAACTACCCACACTGCTTTGTCCTCTAGAGCACAGCTCCTGCCGGGAAGGCCGGTTGTCTTCTGTTTTCTGTCTGCTCCCCTGGCACAGGGCCCGAATCACACTAGACAGTAATTGCTGTCTGCTGGGTATGAATGAATCTCAGTCCTCCCGGTTACACCACCCACTGAGAAGCCAACACTACGCGTGACTGGCTGCTGGGAGGGACTTACCTTAGAAGGCTCCTGTTCTAGGAAAGAGAAACTTTCACATTCCTGGAAAGGGCAGTGTTAGTAATCAATGTGTCAGGGCTGCGGCTTTGGAACTGCTCCTGCTTGGCAGTTGTTGGGGTGAGAACTGTAGATCAACCTCTGCCCAGCCATGGGCCTCCCAAATTCCAGCCGATGTGAGAGAGGCATTGCAAGCGGGGGTGGGGAGAACACTGGCCGATTCCCTTCCTTCCCCACAGTGTCCTTTCTCCTTAAGAAGGATACAAGGGTTACTGCCTCCCCAAGTTTGTGGGAGCTGCAGCCCTCACAGCAATTGATGATCTTGTAAAGTCTTGGATTTTTCTCAGTAATCCATAGAGCATAACTCCTTAAACCTGGAAGACATCCTAAAAACCTACCAGTCAGGTCTTTAATTTGGAGATAGAGAAACTGGAAGGGCTGGGGGGAAATCTTGGGAATTGTGTCAGGCGGCGCAGCAGACTTATAGATCATAAAGATCACTCCTACCCCCATCACCACGTGGTCCCTTTGTCACCTCACTGCCCTTTCTTGTCACGAATCTGCAGGAGCTTTCCCACTCAGCCAGGCTCACTCTTTCTAAAGGAGAATGGAAAGGGAAACCCTTAGGAAAACAGTAGATTCCTTTGAACCTCCGAAGAACTCCCTGCCCTGTCTGCCCTGTCCTGTGTGGCACTGAGCTTGAAGTCCTTGATGCCTCCACCCAGTATGATAGTCACGTGGAGGCTGCATGTTTGGATTGTAGTTTTTTTTGTTTTTTTTTTTGTGGGGGAAAGACTGGACTAAGGGGAAAGAGCCTTCTTGGGATTTGCTGCTGAGGGAGCTACAGTATCACCTATTTGAGTCTGGTGCCACCTAGTGGTCCTGGGCAGCGAGTTGTGAATCAAATTTTATGGACCTGAATTATAATTCTAATAGTAATCGTTATTCACTGGGTACTTATTGTGTGCTATGACTGTGCTAATTAATGCCAAATATATTTCTCTTTCCTTTATCATCAAGCTAATCCTATGATGCGAACAATGCTATTCCAATACTAAGAATGAGAAAATGGAGTTTTAGAATGGGTTACCCAGGTAGGATCAATTCTGGAAAAAAAACAAAAAAACTTGCTTATATTCTCTACATCTGGTTATTCTTCTACAACTCTCTTTTAAAAGATGCTAGTTATTTAGACAGTATATTGACATTGTTAACTCAAAAGGCACAAAAATATGTAGAGAAATACTTTACTTCCACCATTCCCTACAGTTTGTCAGGCCATCCAGCTCTGAGCTGTAGGTTTATCATTATACAGAGATACAATGTATCTTTAAACAAATACATGTGTATATGCTTGCCCCCTATTTTTCCAAATAGCAGCTCCCTAAGCCTATTATTCTGAGTTTTACTTTTTACATTACAAATGTATGGCTATGTAGATTCTATTCTGTGGCAGGACCATATTTCATTTCGTCAGTATTCCCATTAATGAGTAGTTAGGCTACCAGAAATCTTTTGCCATTGCAAGCAAGTTCTTGATGGAGATTGTATCAATTGTCTTGATAGAGGTTGTATCAATTCAATCTTCATAGTGATATGTGAGTTTTATTTTTCCCCATATTATAAGTATTGTTAAACTTTTAGATTTCCTGGATTCTTTGGGTGAAGAGTGCCATGGTAGTATAGCTGTCATTTGCTTTTCTTTTATTATCAATCAAGTAACAGAGGTACTGAACCCAGAAGGAAAAACTGGGAATAAAAAAGAGAATAATAAACACACATAAAATAATAACAAACATGTAACATAGTTTGCATTTTGTAAAATTTCATAACAATGAAATCACACAACAAGCCATTTTCTGTCTTCCCTCTTTCAACATAACTATTTTGAGATTTATGCATTTTTTTTTGGTACTGGAGATTGAACTCACGACCTTGCACTTGCCAGGCAGGTGCTTATGCTGCTGAGCTAAATCCCCAGCCCTACTCTGGAGTGTGCTCTGCCTGGCCACCTGGGTTCTGGAGATTCTGAATTCCACCCAGCCAGACAAAAGGCCCCAGTGCCACACACCAGGAGTACATCTCTGCTAGCCACCAGGGTTGTGGAGGTTCTGCACTCCACACAGCCAGGTTCTAGGCCCCAGGGACAAGCTCCAGGGGTGTGTCCCTGCTACTTGCAGGGAGGATACAAGCATTTCCCAGCCCAGCATCCCAGAGCAACCCAACAAAGTACATCAGGGGAACACACAGCCAGCCTCACAGACCACAGAGCACAAGAATCTGGCACCATAGTTTGGGTGTGTGCCCCAGCTAGCCATGGAGATATTGGAAGATTGAACTCTACCCAGCGCAGTGTTCAGTGCAATCCATCAGGAGGCTGCCTGCCCAGTCACACAGGTCCTGGAGGAAAATGACAAAACGAAAGAGCAAGATGAAGTCTCAGTTCTACAGCCCACCAAGAACAAACTTAAGGGACTGAAATGGAAGACATTGGGAGTCACACAACTGAACTTCCTGAAATGATAGCAACTGAAGTAAAGAAACAACTCCATGAAGCTATAGAGGAAGTCAGATTAGAAATAATCTCTCAGATAAAAAATGAAATAACAAACATGAATGAAATACTGTGTGTATCTAAAGAAGATAAAATAGAAGATAAATCAAGATAAAATAGAACAACATAAGAAAATGATGGAAACTTTGAATGAACAAAATAAGACACAATTAGAATGCATGAAATAGAATGAAAGGGAAATTCAGGAAATCAGAAATTGCAATGAAAGTTGGCAAAACCACTTGAATGAAGCTGAAGATAGACTCTCAGGCCTTGAAGACAACATGGAAGTTTATGATCACAAAACAAAAGATCTCTGAAAAATAACAAGGAACCAGGAAATGACAAATCAACAGCTGCAAGATGATGCCAAAAGGAAGAATATAAGATTGATAGGCATCAATGAAAAAGCAGGTCAATATGAATGACCTGTGAAGACTATCTGCAGAAATAATAGCAGAAAAATTTCCAAACATGTGAAGAGAAACTGATATACACATAAGTGAGGCATACAGAATCCCAATGAGCCATAACCAAAATAAATCTTCACCCAGACATATAATAATTAGGATATCAGAAACTCAGCACAAGAACAGATTACTAAAAGCTGTCAGAGAAAAACAGATCACCTATGAAGGAAAGTCTATCAGAATCACGGCAGACTTCTCCACACAAATCTTCAAGTTAAGAAGAGGTTGGAGTGAAGTATTTCAAATCCTGAAAGAAAACAACTTTCAACCCAGATTGATGTATCCTGCAAAACTATCTTTAAAAATTGGTGGAGAAATAAGATACTTCCATGACAAAGAACAACTGAAGAAATCCATGGCCACCAAACCAATGCTATACAGAGTACTGAAAGACACTCTGGAAAGAGACTAAGATAACTACAATCCCAAGAACAGCAGCAGAAGGAAACCACTAAGCAGGGCAAACAACTAAATAGAAAAAGTAGAAAACCAACAACAGAAAGATAACATGACAAGGATCAGTCAGTACATATCAGTCATATCAATCAATGTAAATGGTCTCAACTTACCAATAAAAAGAAACAGACTGGCAGAGTGGATTAAGAAACAAAATCCAACAATATGCTGTGTACAAGAAACACATTTAACTCAAAAGGAAACTCACAGACTAAAAATCAAAGGATGGAAAACAATGTTCCAGGCAACAGGAACCCAGAAAAAAGCAGGGGTAGCTATTTTGTTTTCAGACAATGTGAGCTTCAAACCAAGAATGATCAAAAGAGATAAAGAAGGTCACTACAAGCTTGTCAGGGAAAAACTTGAAGAGGAAGAGATTATGATAGTAAACATATATGCAACAAATATGGGAGCACCCAAGTATATAAGACAAATCTTAATAGACATGAAAAATCAAATAAACAATAATACAGTTATAAAGGGGGACTTTAACATCCCATTGCCACAGAGAGACAGATCAACCAAACAAAAAATAAGCAAAGAAATAACAGAACTGAGTCAAACTTGTGAACAAATGGACCTAGTGGCTGTGTACCAAGTGTTCCACCCAACAACATCAGAATACACATTCTTCTCAGCTGCAAATGAGTCATTCTCTAAAATAGATCATATACTAGCCCACAGAACGTGCTTAAGTAGATGCAAAGGAATTGAAATAATTCCATGTATATTATCTGACCATAGCACAATAAAATTGGTAATTAATGACAAAAGCCCCCACAACACATGGAAATTAAATAACACTCTCCTAAACAATCAATAGGTCACAGAAGAAATTAAAGAAGAAATTAAACAATATCTACATTCAAACAAAAATGCAAATACAAATTACTGGAACCTGTGGGATACAATGAAAGCTGTCCTCAGAGGGAAATTTATAGCACTAAACCCTCACAGCAGAAAAATGGAAAGAACACAAATAAACAACCTAATGCTGCACTTCTAACTTCTAGAAAAAGAAGAGCAAGTCAAGCCCAAAGCCCAAAGAAGGGAGGAAATCATGAAGATCAGAGCAGAAATTAATGCAATTGAAACTAAGAAAGCAATACAAAGAATTAATGAATCAAAGAGTTGGTTCTTTGAAAGAGTAAATAAAATTGATAAAACCCTAGCCAACCTTATCAAAAAAAGTAGAGAAAAAATTCAAATCCGTGCAATAAGAAATGAAAAGAGTGAAATCACTACAGACCCTGAGGAAATACAGAAGATCATCAATACCTACTTCAAAAACCTTTACTCCCATAGGTTTGACAACACAGAAGAAATGGACAGATTCCTAGAAATGTATGAATTACCAAAACTGAATCAGGAAGATGCAAAACTGCTGAATAACCCAATTCCAGCTATGAAATTGAAAATGAAATTAGACCCTTACCAATAAAGAAAAGCCCAGCTCCTGATGGATTCACTGCTGAATTCTATAAGAAATTTAGGGAAGACTTACTGCCAACACTCTTCAAACTCTTCAATGAAATTGAAAGGGGAGCAAATCTCCCTAACTCATTCCTGGAAGCAAGTATTACCCTAATACCAAAACCAGAGAAAAACCCAACCAAAAAAGAAAATTACAGGCCAATCTCCCTAATGAACATAGATGCAAAAATCCTCAATAAAATACTGGCAAATAGAATACAGCAAGTCATCAGGAAGATTATACACCATGATTAAGTGGGATTCATCCCAGGAATGCAAGTCAATAAATGTAATACACCATGTCAACAGAGCCAAGGACAAGAATCACATGATCATCTCAATAGATGCAGAAAAAGCTTTTGACAAAATCCAACACTCATTCATGATAAAAACCCTACAGAAAATTGGAATAGATGGTCTACCTCAACCTGATAAAAGCCATATATCATAAATCAACAACCAACATCTTACTAAATGGAGAAAAACTGAAAACTTTCAACCTAAAATCAGGAACAAGACAAGGATGTCCATTATCACCACTCCTATTCAATATAGTTCTGGAAACATTAGGCAGAGCAATTAGACAAGAGAGAGAGAAATAAAAGGAATAAGGATAGAAAAGGGAGAAGTTAAATTATTATTTGCAGATGATATGATACTCTACATAGAAGAGCCCCAAAAATCCATTGAAAGACTTCTAGATGTAATAACCAAATTTAGTAATGTTGCTGGATAAAAGGTCAACACTCAAAAATCAATAGCATTTCCTGTAAACAACAAACTCACTGAGAGAGAAATAAGGGAAAGCACACCCTTCACTACAGAATCTAAAGAAATGAAATACTTAGGAATCAATCTAACAAAGGAAGTAAAAGATCTATACAGTGAAAATTACATTACTCTGAAAAAGGAAATTGAAGAGGATTTGAGAAAATGGAAAGATATTCCCTGTTCATGGATAGGAGGAACAAACATTGTGACAATGGCCATCCATTTTCCCAAAATTTTTATACAGATTTAAAATGCAATCCCAATCAAAATACCACTTGCACACCTCACAGAGCTAGAAAAATAATCCCTAAAATTCATCTGGAACCAGAAGAGACTTAGAATAGCAAAGGCAATTTGGGCAACAAAGGTAAGGCAGGAGGCATCACAATCCCTGACTTGAAACTATATTACAAAGCTACTGTGATAAAATCAGCATGGTACTGGAATAAAAACAGACCTGAAGATCAATGGAATAGATTAGAAGATACAGCCGCGACTACAAACACACTCAGCCACCTCATCTTTGACAAAGGGGCCAAACATGTACATTGGAAGGAAGATAGCCTCTTCAGTAAGTGGTGCTGGAAAAACCGGCTTTCCATATGCTAAAAACTAAAACTAGATCCATGTCTATCACCATGCACTAAACTAAAGTCAAAATGGATCCAAGATCTGCATATTAAAACAGAGACACTAAATTTGCTGGAAGACAAAGTAGGTAAAAATCTTGACGGCATATGCGTAGGCAGAGAGTTCATGAAAAAAAATCAAGCTGCACGGGAAATACTTCCCCAAATCAACAACTGGGATCTCATCTTATTAAAATGTTTTTGCATATGAAAGGAAATCTCCAACAGAGTGAAAAGAAAACCCATGAATTGGGAAAATGCCTTAGCCAACTCTCCCTCAGACAAAGGACTTATATCTAAAACATACAAAGAATTAAAAGAAATCAGGCCCCTAAAATTCAAGGACCCAATCCAAAAATGGGCATCTGAGATGAATACACACTTCTTAGAGGAAGAAATACAAATGGCAAATAATATATGAAAAAATGTTCAACATCAATGGTCATTCGGGAAATATAAATTAAAACAACACTGAGATTCCATCTCACACCAGAAAGAATGGCTGAGATAAAAAAAATCACCCAATAACAAATGCTGGAGGGGCTGTGGGGAAAGACGAACTCTTCTCCACTGTGTAGACTGGTGCAACCACTGTGGAAATCAGTGTGGATATTCACATTATGTAGTTCAGGCTGGCCTTGCTCATGTTGTAGCCCTAGCGGGCCTCAAACTCACAACACTCCACCTACCTCAGTGTCCTGAGTGCTAGGATTAACGCCATGCCCCACCACGCCCAGTCTGCATCGAGACTTTTATAAATAAATTTACATGACTTGAGACCATACTCATAAGTGAAATAAATCAAACTCACACGTGTAAATACCATATTTTCTCCCTAGTGTAAGAAACGGAAAAAGTATATATGATCCAAAATCTACAATAAATACTGTGATACTGTGTAAGGGTAAGAAACTGCTCAAAGCAGAAAAGTAATTGGGATAAGGGAAAGGAGGAAAGAAGGAAGAGAAAAGGAAAAAGACATAAATTTGTATATATGTATACATAAGATAGCTAAAATGACTCTACTACTAAATATATTAGTTATTGAAAAGAACAGTTAATACTCACATGATTAGATCAATTTTACATGTCTATATCTGTTAATCTGAACAACCCTTTTGAAGGTAACAATACGCGATATTGCGACCATTGTCAAATTCCTATCACCATGTTTTATAAACCTATAACATTACTGTGTTGGATTTGTTGTTGTTGTTTGTTTGTCTCTTTTGCTTTTTCTCTTTCTTTTCTGTGTCTTTTTTCTCTTAAATAAAAAAAAAGAATCCCCAGCCCTAGATTTATGCATGTTGTATCAGTGACTTCTTCATTTTTATTGCTTAGCAGCATTTCATTGGGGAGATGTGTCGCCGTTTCTTCATTTACCTGTTTGTGAACATTTGAGCTGCTTCTGGTTTTTAATAATTACAAATAAATATTTTTAATACAAGTTTTTTAATGTAAATTATTTCATTTTGCTTAGTTGTAAAGTGCTTGACTCATATAATATATTTTGCTAATTTTTTTGAGTGATCTTTGATAATTTGCATTTTTAAAGAAATTTTCAAATTTCATCTATGTGGTCCAATTTATAGGGTGTTAGGGTTTATACATTGTGTCAACTTGAGAAGTCTAGCAGCTTAATTAAGTAAGGCAGCAGCTCTACATCCTGGGGTGTAGAGCACAGTTACCTGGCCATTGTGTCAATTTGAGAAGGCCAAAAGTTTAGCTGAGAGACTCAGCAGGGAGCCAGAGTTCTTACTTTGTAAACATCCTCATCCTGTGCAAAGGAAGGCAAGGATGTTTGTGGATGCTACACCCACCTTGGGGGGGGGGTGTCCTGTGTACTATATAAAGGAGGAGAAGAGGCTGGCTCTTGCTCCTTTTACTTTGCTGCTCCTTTTACTTTGGCTGCTTTTGTTCAGTTGCTGCCTTGAAGTGCTGTCCCTGTGCCATGCCACCCTGCCTTGGAGCCAGCTGATTGTGGACTGAAACCTCCAAAAACTGTAAGCTAAATAAACCTTTCCTTCCCTATTTTGGGGTGTCAGGTGTTTTGTCTCACCAACGAGTAAAGAGTAACCAAGACATAGGGATAAAGTTTTCTTGTACTTTTATTATTTTAATCTTTGCATAACCTGTAATCATGTCTTTTCTCTCATTCATGACATTAGTTGTGCTTCCATTTTTTTCTAGTTTCACTAGAGACTTACCAATTTTAGCGACTTTCCCAAGAATTACATTTTTTATGTCCATGCCATTGATTTGTACTCTAAGTTTTAATATTTTTTCTTTTACTTACTTTAGTCTTAACTTGAGTTTTCAACTTTCTAATATCTTTTTTTTTTTTGCACTGGGAACTGAACTCAGGACTTTGTGCTTGCCTGGCAGACACCTGTGCCTCTGAGCTATACCCCTGGCCCTCAACTATCTAATACTTTGAGGTAAAAGCTTAGCCCATTAATTTGAAAAAACACTTGATATAATTCAAAGTCTATTTATCTTTTAAAACTGCCCAATCAAGTAGGACTATTTTCTTGATCGTGTGTGTATGAAGGGCTCTTGTTTTCACTAGAATACACCTCTATTACTAAGTTTTTGCACTATGCACATGTGGCTTGCTATTTGTAAATATAAATTATAAGGTAAAATATCACTCTTGCTGAAGTATGAAAAATAGCGGAAGAGAGTTGTGAAAGCTCAGTAGGAAAAAGGCAGCGCCTGTTATGGTTTGCATCTAGATGTCCCCCCAAAGCCTCATGGCGGGGGCGGGCCTTTTGAAGGCGGCTGAGTCTAGCGTTTGTGATTGGTTTGCTGTCTAGCGTGGGGACCGGTGGCGTGTGCGCTGCACCTGCCCAGGGGTGGGGAGCTCGCGTACAATACCAGGCAGGGAAGGAGGAGTGCTGTCCCCTTTTTTTGCGCTTGTAGCTTTTGGCAACTATGATGGGCTGCCTCTGTGCCATGTCACCCTGTGTTGGAGCCAGCTGAGTGTGGACTGAAACCTCCCCAAACTGTAAGCAAGATAAACCTTTCCTTCCTTCATTTTGGGTGTCAGGTGTTTTGTCGCAGCAACCAGAGAAAAGTAACCAAGATAGTGTCTTACCTAGACTAGGTAAGGTTTTGCTGCTGTGTTTATGCTTTGTTTTGTTTTGTTGTTTAGCATGTAATCTTATGTCAGCAGTTTCAGAGCTCTTGTGTCTTCCAGCAAAAGCAGACTTGAAGTACAGCTTCATTCATGCTTCTTTGCTTCTCAGACACCCAAAGCCACATCTTGGATAGCATCACATTTTGGAAACATTGTGGAACAGTCGGTGAGACAAGAGCAGACTACTTCTGAGAAGGAACACTGGCTTCTCCAAGTCCAGATCTGTGAAAAAAAAAAAAAAAGGGAAGGAAAGCAGTAACGTGTCTGAATTCTGTTAAAGCACAGTGTCTCCTCCTGCTGGTGCGCATGATCCAATGAACATCCGGAGAGCTGTCAGTATTCTGAGATCCTGAACCACTTCTATTTCAGTTTTCCATTAAAAGGAAGACTGAATATAGCTCCAAGAATATTTAATGTAGTTGAAGTCTCTAAGATCAGGGCAGTAAGGATTTTCAATCCGCCACACAGCAAACTTTTGAATAACACTCTGGTTAGCAATCCTTTCCTCCCTTCTGCTCCCCACAGCCTCTGCTCTGAGTTTCTCTCTCCTTTGCTTTCTCTCTCCAAGTCTCTCTGCTCTGTCTTTCCCACAGATGTCTGCTTCCCTGTGCATTAATTAGTCCTACTCACCCCACCTCGTTGTTTTGTTTTTTTTTGCTTCTGATATTTTAGATAAGAAATGTTTCCCTGCCGGGCGTGGTGGCGCACGCCTTTAATCCCAGCACTCGGGAGGCTGAGGTAGGCGGAGCGTTGTGAGTTCGAGGCCGGCTTGGGCTACAACGCGAGCACAAGGCCGGCCTGAGCTACATAGTGCGACCCTGCCTCAAAAAACCAGGGCCGGGAGTTTGGCTCAGTGCCTTAAGCGCCTGCCCTGGCAGGCGCGAGGTT